>PVKU01012654.1:0-33925 GCA_004027475.1 Anoura caudifer | reverse complement strand
CTCCCCCTTCTCCTTCCTGCTTCGCTCCTTCTCTCTCTCTCCCCCTTCCTTCCACCATCTTTGTCATTTGCTAATGAAAAAAACCTCAGAGTATGACAGTCACTATAGGGTCTTTTATAGGCTTCCTACTCCAGCTGTCTGTGGTGCAGGAAAGGTTTCAGGAGCAGGCACCAAAGGACCCGATGTCTTTTGTCTGGGCAGTCATCTAACCCCTCTGAGCTAGTTTTCTTCTTACCTGTAAAATGAGGCATTTGTATTCTGTGGTCTCTAAGAAGCATCAACTCTGTGAAATTACATTTTAGAGAAAATTTCTGTTTTTATAGACTTTAAGTGTTAGGATACCTTAGTAAATTAAATAAGTGTGAACAAGGTTTGGATGATCAATGGGGTCAACCGGCTGGTGTGTATGGAGTGTTGTGTTTTGCAGCAGGAGCTTCCCAATGCTAATGCATTTCTGATTAGAAGGACCACATGAGAAATATGGGCCAAGCCCCTTGCTCCCCTTCCCCAGCTTCAGAGCACAGTGCTGAGAGGTAAGCCATCACCTCAGCACAGGTCCTGCCTTTGGAAAGGAGGAAACCATTATACAAGATTGTTGGTCAGGACTAGACAGAAACAGGTTTTTCATAATGGACAAAGGGACTAGCTTATCCTTTTTTTCTGAACCCTCTAATCAAATTTCAGAGTAAGGATTTTCTAATATGTTTGCTTAGCATTAGAATATAATGTTTCAAATATTTTTAAAGACAAAATGAGGCTTTCAAATCTTAATTATGGTTTATAAGTCTCTATTTTTCATAGACTTACTACCTCAGATTACAGAATTTCATGTTATGTTTTTTCAAAAGGATATTCCTACCACAACTGTGAGCTCAGCTGAATTAGAGCAGTAACTAAAAAATCTGAGAAAGCCAAGCTTCAAAATAAGGTCTTGAAAGTGTTTCTTTTATACGAGAGTTGAAATGATTTTCTTGTGCTTTAAGTTTATATAAACATTTATTTGCTGGAAACTTAGCAATGTGAAAGGTCATGTGGAAATATGTGAAAATGAAAAAAAAACAATTAATTTAAAAAAATAAGAGTTAGTGATTATGTGGGACTTAGCAGCGCTGGGTGCATTCTTAAGTATTAATCTGCCTAAGCCGTTGGGGAACAGATGTACATGAAACAGATCCCAGTCTTCTGTTGTGTCCATCCGAAGTGAGACATCTGTCAGCAGACCGTGTGGTCACACATAATGGATGCAGGGGTTAGACCCCAGAGTGACCTATCACTCATGTGAATTATTGAAGGACTAATTAGTCAACAAAACATGATGCTTTGATTCATCATTCTACACATTAAAATGAAAATACTTAAAAAAATTGATAGTATGTTTCTAAGCTGTCAAATTTGAAGGAATTTGAAAAAGATGCTTCTAAAAAATCAAATACCAAATAACTTACCAAGTAACTGCATGTTTTACATATGAAGTTTTTTAAATGCTTTGATGGGCCTGTTAACCCATGCATAAATGTTATGTAGAGCTCATATTTTATAAATATTAGCTTTTTATGAAAGTAAATCGGTCCATGTAGAAAAACAAATGTGGCGTGGATCTCTAAGGCACGACTGTTCAGTGAAACCTTCTGTGATGATGGAATGCTCTGAGTCTACGTGTTCAGTACCATTGCCACCAGTAAGTTGTGGCTATTGAGCACCTAAAATGTAGCTCGTCTGACTGAGGAACTGACTTTTTAATTTTATTTAATTTCAATTTAAGTTCAGTAGCCACATGCAGCTGGCGGTGACTGGAACTTTAACGCAAGGAGGGTTGAAAATGTTTATTCCCTTGATTTTCAGGGAATTTAATCTTTATTTTAAAAGATTATAAAGAAATTTAATCTCTATTCTATATAAAGGTACAGTTTTCAAATAATTAATCTCAGTGTAGAACTGATCTGCCTATACCATCTGAACTGCTGATTTAAAGGTAAAGAAACTTGAGTCCAGAGATGCCAAAGCAGCAAAACCCTTTAACATATTTTGTGAACACAAAAAATGTTTGCTTTGTTATTGTGAAGTGTGATAGTAAAGTTGTTAAAAGTCATCATATCATTCCTCATTGTCATTGTGATTTATTATATAAACCAAAATTTGGCAAACTTAATGTTTCTTACTATAGGATTCGTATATTCCAAATGGTAACTGTCCTGGCCTCTGTACCCTGACCCCATGGAAATCTGCACGCTGATGTTGTTCTTGAACGTGCTGCAACCAGATGGCACCATTTGAAGGCAAATACAGTACTTTTAAAAACTGAGCTACAGTCCATTTTGTTTTCCTCTTCATCTCACACCTCCCCCATCTGGGTGCCTTTGGGGCTGGAGCTGGCACGGAAATGCCCTACTGGGAGCAGTACTTGCACTGAAGCCAAGGGCTATAGGGATGTGCGTACTTAGAGTCATGTGGGCTGGATCAAGGTCAATAAACCGAAAAGTTGGTCCAGTCAGGATGCTCCACAGCAGGACGACCTTAAGCAAACTGTGGAAGTCTAATCATGTTGATACTGAAGAATTAAAGAGCCAGGGCAGTAGATATAGGGATCTACAGGTTGATTGGGTACACAGGTGGATGCTATTTTTAGAGTAGGCATTTTTGTGCTCTCTGTAATTTGGGAAAGTCGCCGTTCTCGTTTAAAGGGCCAGGGATATAGTGTATATAATTCATTATTGATCTCAGTACTAAAATACTTATTCTGAACCTTATTGCTTATCCCATCTAGCCTATTACTTGACTAGGTTATTAGATTATGTTTCAAATATTGACAGATCCACAAACATCATCAAAGTCCTCAACATGGGCCTAAGTTCTTCCGTATGACTCTATCCCTGACCAAGTTTTAGAAGTGCTGTGCCTATGATGTAGGTGGGTTTGCTGAGCTAGTGAGTTTTGGTCGTGTGTGCGCGCGCGCGCATGCGCGGTGTGAGCAAAGAGAAGAAACTCTTAGTAGCCATGGATCTTTATATTCTTTTGTATTTTTTCCCAAAGTCAGTACAGGATGAAGGGAGGTAAAAGGAAAAGGAGGGAAGGAAATGGCGTTCAAAGGAAATTAAATCGTACACTAACTTTTTTGCATGCAAACCAGAAGTTGAGAATCGTGTCGCAGAGTAATGGATGACTGAATCTAAAGGCAAGGTGGACAGGCAAGTGAGCAAGCAGGTATGCATACCAAAAAAAGAAAAAAAATTGGCATAGTGCTATGGACTTATGGTAAGCCTAACGATAAATCTAAAATAACATAGCAGCTGGCACCAGGGAGTTCCTAGGTACATTCCAAGATTTTCATCAGAAACAGTGTTCTGGAAATTACCATGGCTGCTACACAACAGTGGCCAGTGTTTGACTGAAAATAGTGAACATTTACCGATGTTTGCTCTGCCGGGTTCTGTGCTAAGTATGTTCCCAACAAGACTCTGTAGTCTAGATAGCATTTGTATTCCCAGGGCCCAGAGCTGTTAAATAACTCGCCCAAGGACATGCTAGGAATGGAGTTGCTGGAATTCAGACCACACTGTTCACATTAGCTTATGCTGCTTCCTCAGTCAGGAAAGGAATTAGCTTATGCTGCTTCCTCAGCAAGGAAGAATTCCGCCTCATACCTTCAGGAGTCTGTCTGATGCCTGAGTTAGTGACAGAGTAGCATCATGGTCCAAACCTGTGTATATATATGTTTAGGTATGTTGCTCTACTCACTCAGTTTGAATGTGACAGCCACACAGTACACATGCTCTCTCAATGGTGTCTACCACCCTCACTGACTAGTACAGTCAAGTTGTCATTGTTCACAATTGCACATTCCAGTCCACTCTGCCTGGCTGCCAGGCAATGTTGATGTTGCGTAGACCATTCTTGTTATGGTAATAGTGGCTGAACTTTTTTCCAGACAGACCTCGGTACATTAAAAAAAACAACAACAACCTATAACGCAATAATATCGTCTGACCTCTTTCAGGCCCTTTAGTCAGTTCCACCACAGAGAGCACATTCTATTTCTCTAGGCATTTTAAATTTATGAATAAATGACCAAAATGGGATAGAGAAATGGAATTTTTAAGAGTTTTGTTAAACCCAATCTTTATAATAGAAAATGTCAAGCATATCCAAATGTAGAAAGAATAACATAATAAGCCTAAGCCTCTGTGTTCAACCCAATGGGGGGTGTGGCTCTATTGTTACACATTATTGAATTTAAATAGTTTTCAAGGCCAGTCTTGTTTCTTCTGTGCCCTACCTAGTTCCCTTCTTTCTCTGGAATCATCTGAAATAATTCTTAGACATTGTATAATTGCATCTATAAACATCTCAGCATGTATCTCTAGGAGGTAAGAATTTTTAAACATATAATATACAATATAATCACAATACCACTAGTTCATTTTTTTGCATTTGTATCTTTCAATTACAGTTTACTTTCAATATTATTTTGTGTTGGTTTTGGGTATGTAGCATAGTGGTTAGACACACACATACTTTACAAAGTGTTCCACCAATATTTCAGTACCCACTGGCACCATACATAGTTATTGCAAATTTATTGACTATATTCCCTGCCTTGTACTTTACATCCTCATGACTGATTTGTAATTGCCAGTTTGTACTTCTTGATTCTTTTACCTCTTTCTCCCAGTCCCCAACCTCCCCTCTCCCATTATTCTGATTTAAAAAATCCTCTTTTTACCCAGGGTTCGTATTTCCCTGATTATCCAGTGTTTGTATTTCTCTGATTATTTCATTTTCTTTTTATATAAAACAACATTTAAATAAGGTCCATATTGCAGTTGGTTGCTGTGTCTTTTTATTTTCTAATCCACAGATTCTTCTTCCTCTTTTTTTTCCTTGTAATTCATTTTCTGAACAAACTGGGTTGTCTGGCCTGTAGTTTCCCATAGGAATATGGGTGTATGGGGACAAATGTCTGTTAAAGATAAAAAGGGAGGAAGCAGAGTCAGAGGGATAACCTTGAGGCTGTGATGCCAACCTGATACCTGTAAAGGGGAGAGGGGAGAGCCTCAACCTATGATGCATGTCTGATAAGCTCTTTGCTTGTTTATGCTGAGAGCTTGAGAGATAAGACTGCCCCTTAGGAATCTTGCCTTGGACAGGATTGGCCAGCTCTCATAAGTGTTTCATCATGGGCTATGGGATGCCGGGGAAGAGTGTGAAGCTCTGAAGTTGAGGTGGATCCTAAAGGTACTGACAGTGGGAGGCAAGTTCTTCTGTAAAGGAAGAGCACAGCAGCCACAGTAACCAATGACGTTTATTATTGTCATTGTGAATTCAGGTATTTAAACATATTAAGTGTATTTTAATTCATAGCAATGACTATTACTAATTCTCATCCAAATTCTATATTTTTGGACCGATGGGAAGCACTTCAAGTTGACTTGAGTCCTTTTGACATCCCCTTAGCCATCTGTTAGCTTTCTTGCTTTTTGGAATGGTAAGATTTTCCAGCTTATCTTAAACATTTCACATGGCATTAACACTATCATCAAGGAAGCCTAATCCTTTTATTGGGTAATGGTGTTTAGAGACCACAATCTGAGTACCATGTGTGCTCATTGCTAGTATTTCCCTTTATATGGTCCTGTTTCCTATGTTTTTGTAGAAAACAGCTGGGAAGTATGTGTTTTTTTTTTTCTAAACAGAAAACGTATGATGGAGTTATGCTAATACTTTCATTTTTAGGTTCAAGACTAAAAGGTTTTCTTATTTCATCTCCTTTCTTCTAACCTTAAAAATCTCTCACTGCAACAATATCATTACTTATTTTTCATGTTTATCACACAGTAACAATACCAATGCTACCATCAACAATACAATTACTGAAAGCCATTTAAGGTCATACTGTAATTTTTTGGCTTTGCTTTTAGAGTACATGTTACTTTAAGTATATGCTATGTGTGGTCAAGTACTATTTTAAAGATAACTTGGAATCATTCTTATTTGTGGTATTATACCCCCAACTCAATGTGCGGAATTATTTGTTTCATTTTGGTTTTGATTTTTGGGCATTTTTTAAAATTTAATTTTGTTCTATAACTATGTAGCACGTTTATATGGTTCCAAAGTCAAATTTACTATAAACAAGCTGTATTCTGAGAAATATAACTTTTATCTGCGTCCCTTCTACCATTTTCCCTTCTTCCTTTTATGAGTAAGCTTGTTTTTTCAAGTTTCTGGTTTATTCTTTTATTTTTAATATATAAGCAAAAATGTACACATATTCTTGTCCTTACCCCACCTCTACCCACTTTCTTAAATGTGTGTGGGTCTTGAAGAATGATTGGGGTAGGCAACACAAAGGAGTGAGGAAACCAATCTAGGAAAATAGTATTTTAGGAAAAAGAAGTCTCAGGAGAGAATGCTTGGACCTATTTGGAAAACAAGACCGTAGTCTGTTGGGTGAGTGTATGTTAATGGGGGCGGGGATGATAGTGTTCTGTGATATGTTAATGGTTTGTATGAGGCCTTGAATATCATACTAGGAAGTCGGTGTCTTAACCTGAGGGTTGAGTGTGGGATGGCAAAAGTCAAGTGTCCCGAGAAGTCAAGGTTTTGTTTTCTAAAGTAAGTAAGTTTGGGTTTTAGAAAGGCAGCCATGGGGGCGGGATGGATCATAAATAGTCTCCACATTGAGTAGCCCCTTTCATTGACTGGTATAACAGGGATCAAGGAGGCAGTGTGTATGTAGCAGGGAGAATGGAGCGGTGAGGCCAGACGAAGGAATACTGCCCAAGAATTCAGAGGATGTGGGGCTCGAGGGGAAGGAAAGAAAGAAAGGCGATGCTGAGATTTTAGCTCAGGCATGGAAATGGATAGTGGACACTGCTAAAATGAATTCTCAGCGCTGCAAAATGTGAAGCATTTTACTTGAAATGTATTCTGCAAAGCATCAAATGTGCCAATGACTAGCAAAATGTCTAAACAGAAGGGAAATTGAGAGCTTGAAAAAGACATAAGCTGGAGAAACTGCTCCTGAAGGACTGGAATTTGAACCCCATCAGGCTTAGTATCTGTGTTTTCCTGGAGCCTCAGGCTCTCCTTCCATGTCTTGTTTCTTATCAGGTTGAGGTCACTCTAAAAAAAGTTGAAAGATATTTTCAGAAAACATTATTTATTAAATATTGGCAAGTAAATTTATTGTATATTTTAAACTCAAAAAATCATTTACTTAAATCTCTATTTTTTTGTCTAATGCAAATAATATTTTTCAAATCAAGACTTTAAGTTTAGTAAAGGTTACAAACACATAATTCAAAGTACTTTCTACTGTCCATCTGTGTGGAAAGAATAAGATCACTAAAATTGAGCAGCTGTTAGAATGTATTAGTTTCCTTATATTTTACGTATGCTTCCATATATTAAAAGTGCAAAGGGAAGATCGTATACATTTTGTGGTGGTTTTCATTATGCAAGTGAGAATTTAAAGTGAAAATCTTGGTGACTGTAAATGCCTAAAGTAAACTAAACATCATGGATACATGTTTTTGTCATGTAATTTGATTTATAATAAGTTATTTTAAAAGTAGAAATAAAATTTTCTCTAAAAGTTATATTTTTATTTCTTGGAATTCACTTTTGTCATATGTGGGGGAAAATGTGTTCATGCCTAGCTTTTGAATGAAGGACACATCTATCACTTTCCAGGTTGTTGGGTGTTTTAGTTATGCTACTCTGTTATTGGGCTTTGCACCATGGAAACATTTTATGGATGACCCTAATTTTACTAAAGTCTTCTTTGTACTTGAACTCTGTCTTAGGTGCATGCCAGACTCATCTTGCATCCAATTATTGTGCTTTAAAAATTGTGCCTTGAAATTCAAAGTGGTCTTTCAAATTTAACTCTCCTAGGACATAATTTAAGTCCCAGCAAAGGTTGGAAAGCTGTGAATGTGTTTTGGCTTTGATTTTTCAAAGACCTTCAATTAATAACATTTAATTAGCAATCAGAATCCATCATGGATATTGTATACTTTGGGGTGATATGACTAGTTACAAAGAAATATTGTAGAAGATCTCAGACTTCTGAGGTTGAAGCTGATAATACACTTAACTAAATTATGAGTTATTTTATATTAAAATAATGATTCAGTCATTACTGACTGCTTAACTATGAAGTATAGGACACCCAGTGGAAGCAAAGAATCTTTAATCATACAGTAAACTAACCAAGCATTATTATTAGCTTTGAAAATAAAAATTATCTTCACCATCATTCTTGCATAGACTGAAGAAATCAGAAAGCCCATCTTAAAGGCCTCTATAAACATGTTAGTATTCTTATTGGCTAGTATTCTGCCTTTATAGAGGTCTCAGTAAAATCGGTTAAACACAAACTCTGAAAATTCAACATACTCTCATGTTCATTTTACCATTAAACAGTATTCTGCCCTGTATAGAATCTTCTGGTTTTATTTTTTCACCGTAATAAAAGCACTGGTCATTGCTGCTGCCACTGATGCTCTTTTGTCTGCACATACTGTTGCAACATAATGCGCTGTGCATTTGATATGGATATTACCGTATTGCCATAAGGAGCTGCTATTATTTTAGGCACCAACTGATTCCATGATAGTGTCAGATTTCTTTAACATATGCTTATGTTTTTGTACAAATGACCCCAAGAAACATCTGCTAGTTTTGTGGTGGTATCTACTGTTTCTTTTTTAGAATTTGACCTGCCAGTCTCGTTTTTAATGTGAATATACAGTATTTCATTAGAGTAGGCTCACTTTCTGGTATTCATGCTATTGGTATTAATTAACCGTTTGAGTCCGCCTAATGGCAGAACTCAAAAATTGAAGCCACCTGTGCACATTATTGTAAAAATATCTTTCATGACTGTGACTTTAATTTTTTAGTCATTGATGCTTTAAAATAGAAAAGTGCTCTTTTAATGGATCCTTTAGTATCCAAAATGTTAAGTCCAAAATTGCTTTCTAACGGTTCTGCCTTTACTCTTTGAATTTACAAAAGTGTATAGTAGTAGTTGGTGGTGTATTATCCACATCTTCAGTGGGTGTGTAAAGGCAGACAAAGGAAATTGAGGAGGTGAAGTTTCTATGAAGTTGTCAAATCTTGGCTGGAGGAGACTGGAAAACTTCTACAGAATGTGGGCCAATGACCATATTATAGGTGGGAATCCCTGTTACTTGCTTTGGCGTGACCTAGCCTAAGAAGCAGTGATCACAGATTTTCATTGTCTGGTATTTTCTTTTCTGCTTTCCTCTTTGTTTTCTCTAAATTAATTTTAAAGAGACAGGTAGCTATTTATTATTCAGAGGAAGCAATATGACTATATATTTATGATACCTAAACTTGAAACATCATCAGAATGAAAAACAAACAGAGCTTCCTTTGACTAGCAATACTTGTCCATGTTTTCCAGTAGAAAATGTGTAAGTAGATTCCTTCCAATTCCCTCTATTTTAGTACAGGACATTATCATAAAATTTTTATTACCTACACATGATACCAAATCTACACCCAATAAAGTAAATATACATACGAGCTTAGTCACAGTATATACCTGTGTTGTTTTAAGATAATGGCTAGAACAGCTTATTCTAGGTTGCACTCATCTGCTTTGCAGGCATCAGCTGTTGGGCTCCTTCAGACTCCAAACGTGTCATCATTTACATCTCTGTGCTCTTCACAGAAATCCAGTTGCTCTTGTTGCTCTTAGTCTCCCCCTTCCCTGGGGGACTTATGTCATAGGACAACCTTCTGTCTCTCACACGTCATCACTTGGCTGAAGCTGAGCTGAGGCCCTTGCCAGGTACTCAGGGTGCTGGATCTGCTGTGTTCCAGGTTTGGCCTGCCTCAGTGAAGTTGGTGTGCCTTCCACGCCAAAACTCAGTTCTGTGAGGGGTGACAGGATTACTGAAAAGCTTTTTTTAAAATAATAAAACCTAAGCTAGGCTCTGTCAAATGCCTAAGTGGCTTTCTTTTAGGCCTGAAATAGGAGAGCCAGGGCCCTCTATGTCCCTTGAGGAAAAGGGATTTTCTCTTAGCCTTCTGGGCCCAACATTCAATCATTTAAGTGGGCCGGTTGCTGGACCCAAAGGAGAGTGTAATTTCCCCCCAATTGTGCTTTAGTTTCTCCCTCTGTGTATGATGATGAGTAGGACCAACTAGGGAAAGGCCCCAGTTACTTTCCTCACCTCTGCTAGAGCAGACCATTCACTTTCAGTCATAGCTTCCCACCCCTCCGTTCCCTCTGCCCTGTCTGTCCACGGCCCTGGAGGGAACCATAGGAGTGGGGGAGGACATTCATAAAATAAAGATGTTCAGGTATTGGGTATATCTGGAGTCACATTTGAAGCATAAACAATTGAGCAGTTTTCATTTTAATACTTACTGCTTCCTGAACTTTTTGTTATTAGTTTTTAATAACTAATAGGGACTTTTGCCTGTACTATCAGTGTGGGGTGAAGGTAGGCAATAGAATGGAGTACACTTCCGTTAACTTTGCATGGAGACTCGTATGATATGAACAGGTGAGCCCATTATTGTTCACTTGATGCTCTTTTTAAGAAGTCTATTATGCCATGAAGAATAACACAATTGATCTGTTGAAATGTTCTTTAGGAAATCTTGCATGCATGTTTCCTAGAGAAACAGGGTTTCTCCCTTAAAGGACAAGGCTTTGTCTTGTTTTTAATAAGACACTTTTTATAATTAAAACAAAATCCCAGTGTTAAGGGATTACTGTTTTAAATAATTGGATTTCTTTCCTTTGTTTTCCTGATCCCTATATATGAGAATAAATCTCATAGTATCTTAAGTTAATACACATTTCCAAATTAAATAGTTCTCATAACCACTGAATTTTAATAACACCTCTCAAAGTTTATGGATGATAACAAAGAAAACAATGCCAGGTCAGAAACTTATTTTAAATTTGGGAAAAGCAAAAAAAAAAAAAAAACAGAAACAAGTTAAGAACAATAGAAGCTGTGGAAACACTCTTTCAATTATGATGTATTGATCTTTGCAATAAATTATTAAAAATATAAATTCATTATTTGCATAATTTTATTTAACCCTTCCTTTAAATACTAAATCTAATACTATATATTTCTTATTTCAGATAAGTGCTTTCCTAAAATGATATTTTTAATGTCTGAAGATAATTTAGCTTAAAAATGATTGGGGTTAAAATGATACAGGGGAAAAGCAAATAGAAATGTCCAGCACTATGGCTACTTTTCAGAAACATTTCCGGAGTAAATTCGGTTTCCCTTTCTCTCTGTTCTCTGTTTCTGCCCCCATACTCCTGGCCCTTTTCCGAGACTCTTGAATCAAGTGTGAGCTCCAGAAAGGACACATTTAGGATAAGTGGTAAGAAATGGAAGTGTTTTGCTTGGGGCAAAGTTTTTCTCCATATGGGACCTTCTTAAAACCCTGCATTCAGCCCCTTACATCCGAATTTGAGCTCCGAGGGAGCAGCATGAGCAGCAGGCAGGGGCTGGGAGACAGATGAAGGGTCGTTTTTCTAGTCACTGCTGGGCTTTTCAGACTGACCTATTTCTCCACTTAATCCTGGATCCATCTTGACTTTAACTTTCTAGGAGTAGCTGTGCTGGGTCCTCCTGGGTTTGGAATTTCAACGAGGTACAGTTTCTAGTTCCAGGACAGACTTGTAAAGAACCAGTGTCATGAGATAGGAAGGACTTTTGAGAGATGCTCTGTTTGATTCTTCAGGAATACAACATGAGAAATATTGTAAATGGGCCTTTCAAATCTTACCCAACTTTCTCAGTTACCATAACTGTCCTCTCCGAGCCTGCATCCCTTGCTGTCTTGATTCATTCCTAAAATAATTGTGTCCACCCCATATAACTCTAGTATTGTAGTTAATAATAAACTAAGCAATTATTTAATGTTTTTTCTCCTTTTGGTGTTAAGTAGTCTTCAGTGTTCACATTGGGAAAGTTTTCTAAAGAAATTAAAACTTAAGGAAGGGTGGTGCATTTGTCTGAGAGGACTGCCATAGCAGCTGAAACTACAGAAGTTTACTTATTTTCCCACAGTTCTGGAGGCTGAGAGTCTCAGATCAAGGTGCTCTCAGAGCTGGTTTCTGGTGCGGTCACTCTTTCTGCCTGGCAGATGGCCAGCTTCTCCGTGGGTCCTCACAGGGCCCTTCGCTGTGCGAGCACTCAGATCTCACTGGTGTTTCTTAGGACACTAGTCCTATCAGATTAGGACACCACCCTTATCACCTAATTTAACCTTAATTCTTCTTTAAAGGCCCTATCCTTGAATATAGTCACAATTCAGCCTAGGAATTCTGTACATAGCAGTTGGATTTCCTACAGCACTCCTTTGGCTAAATCTTTTCCAGCCTGAAAGAGGGTTTTAGCCCCTTTCTCTCAGATTTTTAACAGTATGGTGAGGTTTTTTTGTTTGATTCTTTTTGGTTTTTGAAAAAGGTTTTATTTTATTTTTAGACAGAGGGGAAGTGAGGTGGAAAGAGAGGGAGAGAAACATCAATGTGTGGTTGTCTCTTGCACGCTCCCGACTGGAGACCTGGCCTGCACCCCAGGCATGTGCCCTGACTGGGAATCGAACAAGCGACCCTTTGGTTCACAGGGAGGTGCTCAATCCACTGAGCCACACCAACCAGGGCATTGATTTTTAATGTAATGGTTAATATATGGTTACTTACTTTTAAATTTTATATGGCACTTAGAAATAAGAATTGCTCATTAAAATTGTTTGGGAAGGCAGGTCATTTTTTTTTACATTTTAAGTGAGTTTCCTCAACTCTAAATCTCTGTGAACTTGTGTAGTCTAGTTAGTCTAGATGCAACCCAAACAGCAATCTTTCAGTTCTGTAACAGCAGAAATAGCACTTCTGAGAGAGAGTAACATGCCTTTTAATATCATGAACCCTGTCATGAATTTGCCTATCTTTCCAAAGTATTCTGAAAGCACGATGAACTCCTAACTTCAGGATTTTTCTTCTTCTTTTCCTCTTCCTCCTCCTCCTTCTTCTTCTTCTTCTTCTTTTTTTTTTTTGTCTATGATTACTAATGTTTGGTAAGAGATGACCATGTCTGATTAATTCTCTCATGTATTAAGGGATTATTTCAGGTTTTGGCACTAAAATCAATGTTCACTTATCTTCGTATATTTCTGGTATATCTTGCCAATAAATAATTATCTTGCATACCGGGATGTTCTTAGGACTATCAGATTGTTGGGGCAGCTTTAAATCTCATGCAGAGAAATGATTTGGGTCATTATTACTCTGCTTTTTTCAAGTCTGAACAATACTGACCTACATTTAAAAGCGTAACACTGTCCTGTCTGTTATATAAATCCACTGTTCTATTATCAAAGGGCAAAATACAGAAAAGAGGTCACTAGTATTATTTTCTCTGATGTCCTTGACTATAGTTTGCCTTTTTTTTTTTTCTTGGTTACATGGTTTGCTTCTAAAAGGTAACTGAAGTAGAAAATTCACTAAGATTTATATATGAAATCATATTAAGGTAAGTTCTCAGGATTATAAAGTAATGATATTGAATGATATAATAACTGAAAATTTATCTAAATAGGGACTGAAATGTGTTAATTCTCTATGGAAATATAGGGGTGGGCAAAAATAGGTTTATAGTTGTTCCTATGGAAAATAATACGATAATAATACAAGAATAAATTATGTTACATGTATTCACAATTGTAAACCTACAATGTATTTAAATTAGAATTAGCTTTGACTTTTGACAAATACTGCTTTAAAAAAAATCTTCTGAGTCTTTAAGCTTTTAAGACTTCAGCCATTCTCCCTAACGTTGACGTAGAAACATGTTCTCACTTCGGTTTAGTAAGGCTCTGAACATTCAAAGCAACAGATGTTATACCCAGCCTAATTATGTGTATCCTGGAAACACATCTTTATAGAGTGGGATTGGTTCTTGGGAAAACAAAAATTTGGCAAACAAAGGGCATTAAATTGCTGATCTCAGCAGTAATTACCTGGGGTAGATTATTATAATCTTGTGTAGGTGGTAACTGCATTTATGTATTGGAAAAATAGTGTAACTCTAAAATACGTTAAAAGGAAAATGAATTTATAAACTTGATCATAGCTATTCATTAAAAAGCAGAAAAAGCCCTCAATTTTACTATTTTGGAAAGTTACTTCAGTAATTTTTTGGAGAAGTTTTCCAGGATTCTAGATCCTAATATATTGAGACTGAAGCTTTAAATCATGTCTTCATAGGTTACTGTGTTTGTTTTCTTATTATCCCCACTGAAAATTGAGTGTTTTAAACAAATGAACTGATCCCTGATCTTTAGTATCCAAGTAGCTCTTTGCAACAAATTGGCATTGTGAGAACCATGTTTACTTGTACTGACATCCCTACCAAAGCAGTGGGTTCTGTAATTTTGATCTCTTCTTCCAAGGGCATCTTAAAGCACCTCTCTCCCCTTCCTCAATAGATAGAGCAATGCAGAGTTACTTGGTCCGTGCCGTGGAAGGTCTGGAATTATCTGGAGGTTAGTTTGAGAACCTCTGCATAAAGCATTTCTTAAATAGGTAGCTACAAAGTTCTGGAGGTTTTTATGAAAATTTCTGAAGTTGATGGAGGTAGTTTTTGGAGTCCGAAGCTTTTTGAATAAGAGTTTTCTGTAGTCACGGTCTAAATAGCCAGTTAGCACCAAGATCATCCAAATACAGTGTTGTTCACATTTTTTTTTCACAAAAAAAGATTTCAAATGCAAAAGAAAACTTCAGAATAAGACATTATACTTTAAAAATATTCTGAAATAATTGTGCTATGTGCTTTATTTTGCGTATCTTAGATGATTGTCATGCATTGTTTTGTCATTTGTGATGATCTTATAGATGTGCCATTGCCTAGTCTCAATTCTTAGCAACTCCCTCATTTGTAAGTTGTTGCTATGGCATAGTGTTCAAATCTGTTGAGAAGCTGAAATGATGAATAAGGAAAATGGCGTCTTTCATGGCTGGTGTGCTCTTACGGTGCCTCGTGTTTCAGACTCAGGGCAGTGATGTGCGCATGTTCCTTCCTGTCACACGGTGTGTGACACTTTTCCTTTTCAGCACAGTCTTCACTTCCATAACAAAATCCAGGATCCATAGAGAAAGCACTGCAAGATACAACCAGGTGATCGTGATCAAATTTCCGTTCCATGTGACAGAATCATCAGTGTTTGTCAGAAACACTGTCATCCCCTCCTGGGTGGACTTGGTGAAGAACTTTGCATTGTGAGTGGGGCACATAAACCCTTTAGGGATAAGTACAAAGGGGATCTGATGCATTTCCCGCAGCACTGGGAAAACCTCTGTGCCTCACTAACTAGGATCGATGAGAGTAGCAATGGCACAAGAGCCGTCATCTGGTAATGTTTTCCTCTTACTGTTATTTCTCATTTATTTTCCATAATCTCTCAATTTCTATTTTTCTCTTCCTACCCTATTCCATAAATTTCTTAGTAGACCCTTTGTGCTAAGGGAGGTTTAGTAATCTGCTTTGGAAAAGGCACTCAGGATGCCCCCTACTAATAGGAGCTGCCTTTATAAATTTGAACCAAGGCCAGAGCATTTTGTATTCTAAATGTAGGGCAGATGAAAACTCAAATTATTTGTCTTTCCATTCTGTCACAAATACTGACTTGCTTGGTTTATCTGATTCAGGTACTGGTGTGGTGACTGCAAATGGTGTGTTGAATTAGTTCAGATAATATAACTAATAGTAATAATAATAGCATCGTATGTGCCATACATCGTACATATAAACTCACTGAATCTTCACAACAGTGCATGGAGGTAGGGTGCATTACCATCCCTGTTTTCTAGATGAGAACACTGAAGTAGAAGACTAAGTAACTTCTTCATGGCCACACAGGTAGGAAGAGGCAGAGCCTGGATTCCAACCCCTTCATAAGAGGTCATGATTTTAATCACTAATATCCATTGCTTCTCTTTGGTATCCTTTTCTTAATAGAAACTGAAATGCTGCTTTAAATTTGAGGTTTCAGGAAGACAGCAAGACATAATTTGAAACGTGAACCCATTCTATGGATGGAATGCACCATATTCTCCCAAAGCCTAATTGTAAAGCGTATAATAATACAATTGTAATTTCAGGGTGGTTCTTTAATCACTCTAGTCTGTAGAACAGAGGGATAGAGTATGAGCTTTAAAGTCCAGTTAAAATAAAAAGCTTCTTCATGGCTGGAGAAAACATCAGCAAAGTGAAAAGGGAACCAACTGTATGGAGAAATACATTTGCCAATGATACCTTGGACATGAGTCTGATCTCCAAAATTGAACTCAAATGATTCCACACCAGGAAGACAAATAACCCAATTAAAAAATGGGCAAAGGACCTGAACAGACACTTCTCCAAGGAAGATGTACAGAGGGCCCAGAGACATATGAAAGGATGCTTGGCATCACTAGCCGTCAGAGAGATGCAAATTAAAACCACAATGAGATACTACTTCTCACCGGTCAGAATGGCCATCATAAACAAATCAACAAACAGGTGCTGGCAAGGTTGTGGAGAAAAGGGAACCCTCGTGCACTCTCTGTGGGAATGCAGACTGGTGCAGCCACTGTGAAAAGCAGTATGGAATTTCTTCAAAAAACTAAAAATGGAACTGCCTTTTGACCTGGCAATTCCACTGCTGGGATTATACACTAAGAACCGTGAAACACTAATTCAAAATACCCTATGCACCCATAGAAGCAATGTTCATAGAAGCACAATTTGCTATAGCTAAGTGCTGCAAGCAACCTAAGTACCCATTAGTGGCACTGAGTGGATCAGTGGATAAATGAGTGGATCAAAAAACTATGGTATATTAACACAATGGAATATTATGCAGCAGAAAGAAAGAAGGAACTCCTGTCCTTCATGACAGCGTGGATGGAACTGAAGAGCATTATGGTAAGTGAGTAAGCCAGGTGGTGGAAGACAAAAACCATGTGATCTCACCTAATCAACAGTGGAACCTAATCAACAAAACAAGTGTAACCTATCAACAAAACAGTGTTACCTAATGAACAATAAGTGGAACCTAATCAACAAAACAAGTAAGCAAGCAAAATATAATCAGAAACATTGAAATAAAGAACAAACTGACAGTAACCAGAGGGGAGGGGGAAGGGAGGTAATGGGGGAAAGTAGGGGGAGGGTAATCAAGGAACATGTATAAAGGACAGATGGACAAGCCAAAGAGGGGTAGGAGGGGTGGGGGAGAGTGGTGGGGGGAAAATGGAGACAATTGTAGTTGAACAACAATAAAAAATAAATAAAAGAAATAAAGTCCATTCTTAGGTTACAATGAAGTTTCTGGTACATAACATTTGTAATTGATGGGCCCCCTCACCTTTCTGGGGACTTGTTTGGTCTTCTCTAACATTGAGAGACTATATCCTTCATTCTCACCATAACCTGAAGATACTTTGTAATTAAATAGGTGTTATCTGATTTAGTGCCTAGCTCCACAGGCACTTGATCCTCATCTCCATTCCATGCTATTTATAGTGAAAACCGGCTGCTTCCTTGCCAGGCAGGTGGCACAATAATGGAGAGAGTGAGTGAGTGAGGCAATTTGGCAAATATGTAAAGTTTTATTACTTAGTATTAATTTTATTCCTAGTGAGTACTTGAGAAATAGCTGAGCTTCTGAATATAATATTTACTCTCTAGTCAGTTATTCTTGGCTGCTTAATGAAAGGACGTTAATGAAAGAAGGGAACAGTTGGAATAGAGAACTAATTGCAGGTAATGTAAAAACCACAGGTTTGAAATGTGTGTTTTTTCTGATTATATATAAATTGTCCTGAACGTAGAAATGTGGCTAATATAGAAGAATATGTAAAATAACACATACATAGAATTCTGTTTCTCAGAGGGAAATTAATTTTAATTTGCAGGACTATTTTTAAGAAGAGGGCTACAGAGACATGAATGAAGCCGAGTCTGTGCTGGAAAGCTAGTACTCTGGGTGACAAACTAGTATGATGAATAGACAGACAGTTTGGGGTGCTTGTTTCTTAAAACTCTCCAGTGGGTCCCAGCATCCTTTTCTGAAGCAGTATTTTGGAAATGAGAATCTGGTGAATGCCAAATGATGGTTAATTACCCAAGTGTGCTTCCAGTCCCCAATATACTATACTGCTACAGGGAAAAATCCATCTCTAATCATCCTTAAACCCTCCATATTTATGTAAGAAAACACCTAGCTTATAGTAGGCACTCAAATTTTGAAACTACATAGAGTATTGGTGAAAGATGCTTGTCTCTACAATTTATATAATAGTATAGCCTCCGAATAATCTTCAGTATACTAGGAGAAAGTGTTACCTTTAAGAATAACTCTTCAAAATGAACAGTCCAATTACTTTAACATCACTATTCCCTGTTGAATACTAGGGAAGAGAAAAATGGCTCCTAGCTGGTGAGGGTCCTGACTGGACATCCCTGAGGCAAAGGGTGGAGTCAGGTACTGCTGACTCAGACCAGGTGACTCAGCTCTGCCTCCTTTCTCCTCTGATTTCTGTAAGGATTTCACCTCGTAACCCTCAAGAACTGCTTTCCTTTTTAACGTGTTTGTACCAAAAAGTATGAGAAAGTATCTGGAGCTCCCTTCTGAAATATTTAGGAGTGTATTTACTTTGTTAGGCTAATTAGAAGTTTTGATTTTCAGTGGGGTTTATGAATGGGCAACATGTTTGGGTGATTTGGGAGAGAATGGGAGAAGCCAGGCCTCTGCCTGAGCAACCATGGAGGAGCCTGAGTGACCAGGGCTGCGTTCGTCCTGTACTGTTAGGCATGCGGTACGTGGTGGGTCACCACCTGAGCTGTTATCTAGAGAGGGCTGCTGTTTGCTTTCGCTCATGTGCCTTCTCGGACTTTTTTTTGTTTGTTACTCTACTTCTTTGGCTTTCTTGATTTAATTTTTCTTTATCTTGCTATTCACTTCTACTTTTGGAGTTTCTTTTTATTTTTTCCCCTCTGTTACTTCTCATTATTTCTCATTTTGAACATTCAGACACTCAACAAGAAAAGTAAAATAACAGGAGAGGAGAGTTAGAACTGGAAGTGAGGTATAGTCTATTATTACACTCCTGCAAGTGACTGAAGAGTGGGTTTTTTGGAATCAGACTACCTGTTAGGATTTGGGCACTGTCACTTCTTGTGTGACTGTAGGACAGGCTCTATAAGCTCTACTCTTATTCTCTCCCCCCCCGTCTGGAAAACAGGATATAATAATAGTACCCAGCTTACAGTGCTGTGACGTTTCAGTGATCTAATAAGTATAAACCCCTTTGCACTAGCCTAGAATGGGATTTTTTGTCTACTCATATTTTTTAAAAAAGATTTTTTTTATTTATTTGTAGACAGAGGAGAAGGTAGGGGGAGAGAGAGGGAGAGAAACCTCAGTGTGTGGCTGCCTCTCATGTGCCCCCTACTGGGGACCTGGCCTGCATGTGCCCTGACTGGGAATCCAACCAGCGACCCCTTTGGTTCACAGGCCAGCACTTAATCCACTGAGCCACACCAGCTAGGGCTGTCTGTTAATATTTATTAAATGACTATTATAGCATTTTAGAGCTGAAGGAACAGTCAGATTAGAATGAATATTTGTCATCTTTTTTAGTTAGGGTAAGTTCCTGTTTGTTCACCATTGTTTTTTAACACCCAGAACAGTGTGTAGCAAGTGACTCAATATGTATTTGTTGAATGAATAAATGAATTTTTCACTTCCCATATTTCAGGGATGAGCTATGAAGCTTAAGTTAAGGCATTTTTTCTCAAGATTGGTGACAGAGCTAGAGCTAAAAACTAAGGTCTTTTAACTTTCAGAACGTGTCCTTTCTGGGAAGCCTGCCATCTTCTCTATTTGTTCATTTTCTGTGGCAAAGTCCCAGGAAGCTGTGTGGTAGTAGTGAGGATGGACTTTGATGATTGGGTATGCTTGGTATAACATTCTAGCATTCTTATTAAAGTCATTGGCATTCTGCTTTCTTAATTTTCACATCTTTATCTGTAAAGTGAGATTATTTCTATCTGATAGAATTGTTATGAAGATTAATGGAAATAATCCATGTAGAGCACTTGGTTCCTTTTCTTTGCCCTTCCCCAACTTTCTAGCTAGACTTACTATACATTCACAGGCTCCCCTTTTTCTTTTTCATTCTTTCTTGAATCTAATATGATCAGGCTTTTGACTCCTATACTCGACAGCTCACTTGTCATCCTTGTCTGAGTTGACCTATGTACAGAGTTTGACAGTTAATCACAGTGTGCTCCTTGTTCTAACTTTCTTCACTTACCTTCTAGCATGTTGTTGCTCCTTTGGTTCTCCTCCTATCCTGCTGGCCTACTTCTCAGACCCCTGCCTTGGCTCTCATTTTCCCATGTCTATCCTCTTACCTCTTACTGTCAGCTTCTATTCCCTTTCTGGTTCAACTTCCTCTAGTTTCTAGCTTCAAATACTAAGCACTAATGACCTTCAAATTTGTATCTCTAGTCCAGACCCCTCCTTGGAATTCCAGATTTATGAGTCTGACTTAAATATCAACTTAGAGTTCTAATAGATTTCTCAAACTTATGTTCTAAAACAAACTCCACATTTCCTCCTGCAACATCCAAATAAGCACTTCCTACGGACCTCCCCATCTCAGTCCATTTGACTTCATCCTTCCAGTTGTCTGAGCCGAAAACACTTGGAAATCTGATAGATTCTGTTTATCTCTCGCTCTACATGGAGTCCAGCAGCAAATCTTGTTTCCTCTGCCTTTAAAATGTACCTGAAATTGAGCAGCGTCACTGCTACCAATTTGGTACGAAAAACCATCATTTCTCACCTATATTGTCTAAGTTTTCTTACTAGTCTCTCTATTTCTAAGTCCCCTATAACTCTATTCTCCATGGAGGGGATAGAATGTTACTTTTAAACTATAGATGACACCCTTGTTCTACTTAAAAACTTCCAATGACTTCACATCTTAATCAGACTAAAATCCAAAGTCTTCACTACAGTCTTTATACTACTTCCTGCTCCCAACCTTTCTGTTCTCATGTCTGACCTTCTGGTATCTCACCAGCTGCAGCCACATCTTGCTGTTCCTTGAATATATCAACTGTTTGCTTGCGGTGGGACCTTTACACTTACTGTTTCCTCTGCACAGAAATCCTCAGAACTAGCAGTGTGTTAAAATTCAGGTACTGCCTGATTTTAGGCAGTTACCATAGGACATATATTATGTAACAACCACAACTGGCTTTGGGGGTAACATTGCATAATCAAACATTAATTAAATTAAACATTAAGAGTGTCCATGCTAAGTGGGATAAAGAGAGCTTAAAATCTTACTGTCAATTCAAGTTGTTTTCTTAAAACATGACGTCAGCTCATGTTTTGCTGCTAAACAATTTAAGAAAAAATGTAGTTTTCAGAGCTGTACATTTCAGAGCTGTTTCAGAGTTTTGAGGGTTTTGGAATTGTAGATGGGACATTCTGGACCTGTACCACATGGCTTACTCCCTCGTTTATTTATTTATTTTCGATCTCTAGTCAATGAGTATTTATTGGGTAGTCATGGAAAATCCCTATAAGGCTTCTCTGTGTAAAGTCTGGCATGTAGGCAGTGTTCATTTTCCAATTATTGAAAGAAGGAATGAAGCTCAAATCATTTTTCACTCAAGTATGTGTCATTAGAAGACAGTGTGACCAGTTTAAGAATAGCTAACCATTGTTGAAAACAAAGTACTATTTGATTCATGAAAGTTAACTCAAATGCATATTAGTATTTGGAAAATTAGACATACGTAATGGATGAGTCATCTGCTGACACAAAACTCATTAACTACTCTAGTGCTTGGTAGCCTAACTGGTTGGACTCTGGTTTCATTGATCTGTTATTGACTTGGCATGTAACCTTAAGTGGAATACTAGTATAAATTGATCCTTTTTTGGTTGCCCTGTGTAGTCAAGCAATTTTAAGCAATTGATCAGGGATATTTCCAAATGTTTTAATCTACTTGAAATATATATGAGTATTAAAATTTTTAATTTTAAGTATCGCTTAAACTTGTCTTCATTTTAGTAGAATACTCATAGGAGAAAATTAGACATGAGTAGGGAGGACTATAGTACCACCTTTGCCCATGGCTCTCCAGCAAGAAAGAGTTTCTGTACTTCCAGAAATTAATTATTTTTCTCTTCTTTCAAGCTTTGAGAGCATAATTGTATTTAAATTGCTAATCTGTTTTGAAGGCTACATACATAAATTGTTTAACATTTAAATTCAATCAAATTTGTAATTTACATAATATTTTCAGAACATTTGAAAAATTAAATGTAAGAAAATGAGAAAATGTGTTCTTATAGTTTTACTACATTTTAAAAATTTGGCTCTTGATCTACAGACTACAGTCCTTCTTCAGTCATGATTTTTTAGTGCTTTTCTGTTATAGACCAGATAGAGCAGATGTGATTTTACTTTTTAAATCACATTTTGGGGACAGCTTTGTTTGGGTTTTATGGAAATGATTTTATTTATTCTGGTAGTGATACTTCAGTTGCATAAGAAAATGCTGTTTTAAAAATAAGCAGTAATTACTCGCAGCCTTAAACTTAGCAAACATGCCTTTAAGTAGTCAGTATTTTTGAAGGTCTTTATGTAGCTGACCACAATGGCACAGCCAACAGTGCCATTAGATGAAATAAACATGGATACCTCTTCTGCCACAGAGGCCCAGGTGGACATCTTGGTAGCAAGCCTCATGCGGTGTGACACATGGCACAACCCGCCATGGGGGCAGAGAGCATGCAGCTTGAGCTAGGAGTCGTTTTATGGATGCTTTCCTGTAGATTTGTGTTTTCCGGTGAAATAACCATTATGTAAGACATTTATTTAGCATGCTATTTGTTTTGTTCTTCAATGTTTATTTTAAATTTCTTAAAAAATAGTGAAAACCTGAGTAGCACAACCAATTTAGAAGGCTGAGTTTCTCCACCCCGCCCCTTGCTATCTATATAAATGGTATTTTTGACTCTGCCCTTTATAATGTTGGCACCCTGTGCATATTAGATGTAATCAGGGCTGAAAGGAAACTTGAATCCATCTGGAAGCAATAAACTTTTCTAAAAGACTGCACAGTGTTATTTAATCCTGCGACTTCTTACTGTGAGTGAAATTAAGGTTTGATGCAGTTGTGTCACATCATATTGATATCAAATTTATCTTCCTAAAAAAAATCCTGACAGTAACATTCAGCCCAGAGGACAAGATGGCTTGCTGTAATCCTGTGAACTATTTTGCTTTGATTACATATTCCACAGGGTAGTGAAATATATAAAATATTGATCTAAAATTTTTAAGTTTTTAAAAAATTTTCACGTGATCAGGTAATACTTTCTTAGCTTTACCTTTAATTTTGGCCTTTTATTATAGAACTAACTATTGGGTGGAAATTTTGTAATGATGAAACGCATAGAGAAGAAACTATTATTTTAAAACGTTTCAGTTGGGAACACACATGTGTAAATACCAAATATGTAGAATGCAAAGGTCAAAACATTGAGTTTATTTTCACATCAGACTTTTTGAATCAATTTAAAGCTTTTTCAGAAAAAAAAATCAACTTCCTCTAATTTCTACTCTAAAAAAAGCATTTAAAATTTTGTTTTACTTCAAATATGTATGTAGGAGATCTTATGTCGTGTCGATAAGAGCCTAAAAGGTATCAACTGACCAGTGTAAGTTAGTGTTTGTGTTGACTTAATTTTTCTGTTACATATTGCCTAAATTCAACTGAAAATAATTTAGAAAGTTAGGAAATTTGACTACATTTTATAAGTAATTTTTCTGTCAGGTAGTTTTCCTTAGTCAATTGCCATTAGATTTACTTAGCTAGAGGGTTGTTTTTTTAAACATTTTATTTATTTATCTTTAGAGGGGAAGGGAAGGAGAGAGGGAGAAAAATATCAATGTATGGTTGCCTCTCATGGCGTCCCTTGCTGGGAATTGGCCTGCAACCCAAGCATGTGCCCTGACTGGGAATCGAACCACGATCCTTTGGTTCACAGGCCCGTGCTCAATCCACTGAGCTACACCAGCCAGGGCTAGCTAGAGTTTTTGAAACACATTTGTCAAGTACATACTTTTAATTATGGAAATGAAACAAAGGTTTATATTTCCCATATGCCTAGTATATTAAAAATAAATATGAACTTTGTATTAAAGTTATTAAGTTAGATTTTTAAATAAAACCATGATAAGCTATATTAAAATTGTTTATCACTTTTGTCTCCACTAAGTCTAGGACTGCTAATTCTCACCAAATAAATACAGTAAGGTTTACACATACTTTTTGGAACATCATGAATTATGTGTATTTTTTTAAGTTTACTTTCATATGTTCAGTATATATAACTTCTGGCAGTTTCTATCCCCACCCCCCCACACACACGCACTCTCCCACTGATTTCCTTGGCCACAGGTGTGCCTTCTCTGGCATCAGGAAGGTGCATTGATGATAAAATCAGATGACCAGGAGGTTGATTCAGTGAATCTTTTCCACTCCTTTTCTGGACAGTGGGTGTCATTTTGTTCCTAGCTAGCTAGTCTCCTATAATGAACTTCTTCTTTGGTACTAGGTTCAAACTTCATCAAGCAAAAATTCTACCTCCTTATTCTCTCGTGTAATGGTTCGTCTCCTTTTCAATGACATAGATCTGCCTTTGCCAAGTTTAGATACCCTGGACTTTGTGTAGTTATTCTGAATAATATTTTTCTTAGGAGAAAATATTGAGTCTTGAGGGGACCACTGAATGAGAGTGGTATAAAAGTGAGCCTTTTAGTGCTTCTCAGCAGCAGAACTTTTCAGATGATCTGGAGGGCTGTGGACATCTTTATTGTGCCTGTAAGTGATGGGAGATCTGACCTACACAGGCAGGGCTTTGATTGATGGTAATGGTGGAGGTGAAAGCAAAGTCAATGTGGCTATCTTTGCGGTCCTCAGAAGAAACATGTCAGTGAGTCAGCTTGGACCAGGAGTTGTGAGGGCCTGTATCAATAGGAGGCTCATACCTGGGCATCATCTTTAGACGCTGGTGACAGAAGCCATTTTTGTGGTTTAAGTCTAGTTTTATTTCCGAAGCCCTGTAAGTTGGGGCTGGGAAAGATAAAGAACTCTGTAACCTCTGTTTTTATATAAACAGATGTTTTTATGAAGACTGTTACAATAATATTAGCATTTTAACATGCATGCAGAAGTGCTTGGAATGTAGTAGGTGTTCAAATAATTTAAATGAAAGAAGTAAACTTTTGAGCTCACCCTAAACTATTACAGTATCATCTTTCTCTCTTTCCTCTACCACCATTTTTTAAACCACCATTTAATTAGTATGGAAAAAAACAGATAACCTTAACAGACTTTCAGAGACTTTTGTGCCTTCACTGTTTGGTAGGTTAGGAACTTCTGATAAGTGACTAAGTCTCAACTGAGTAGTACTGTGCCACAGACGTTCAGAGGGACTGGGAAATGAAGGATGTCTCTTGGAGAAGGGGCTTAACAGCACTTTGGCAGATGGTTAATGTTTGAAAAGACTGGAGTCAAGAAGACCTTCGATTTGCTGGGAAATAAAGGAGCAAAGGTTCAGAGGTGGAAATGCATACAGTATGATTAAGATATTATCTGATCGATCGTAAATACCATCCGCAAGAAACTTTTATGGGAAGCCTAGCCTGTGCTTGAAGCATTGAGCTAAGTGCTGGGATACAGAGATTAGAGATGAGGAAGGTACAGTTGAAGAGAATTGCTGAGAAACTTAGAAAAAGACCAATTACCATACTTCTGAGATTCGTGGGAGAATCTGTACAAAGATCATCTGGTATGATATACATGAGCTATTTATCATATATGAAATGATATACATACCTAAACTGATCATGTCAAAAATGGCTAGATTATAAGACTAGGAAGACTCAAATAAGGCCATGTTTTCTGCTGGTGTCATTCTGACTCCTCGTTTATGATTTTCCTGTGGAATTGACATAGAAGTAGACACACAAAATGACAGAGGCAAATATGTAGATAGTAAAATTGAGGAATTTTAGTCCCAGTGGAAATGGCTTATTAGTACCCTTACTGAAGTAAAAAGGCCATTGCATGATAAAGTCATGCTTCAGAATGTAAAATATAAATAGGAATAGAGAATGTGAATTTTGAAGTGTTCTTTTCACAGTGTTTCAGATGTAATAGGGACTTGTTGCATAGATGGTCTAAAATATTAGCTTAATAATAAAATCTTAGTTAATTGGTCATGAGATGATGGAGTATAAAATGCATGAATCATTCCATTTTTTGGCTGCATTTTTTTAAGGTTATGCCTGTCCCCAGGATGCTGTCTACCACGGGTCCTCAAGCTTTTGGTCTTGGGACTCCTTTATGCTCTTAAATTATTAAAAACCACAAAGATTTCATTTACTTAAGTTATACCCATTAATATTTATTGTAGTAGAAATTAAATAAATGTTTAAAATATTAATTCATTAAAAGTAACAGTAATAAGCCTATTGCATTTTAATATATTTTTATTAAAATAATTATAAAACAATCAAAAAAGCAATACCACTTTCTTCACTATTTTTACATTTTTTTTGTAAATCTTTTTAGTAGAAGTCAGAATTTACTTGAGGCTTAATAGAAGACAGATGAATTCTTAAGATTGCTTGTGCATTCAATCTGTTGTAAATATGTTGTTTTGTTAAAGTATATAAGGAAAATTCAATTTCACACAGATATGTGTTTGGAAAAGGAAAAGTATTTTAAATATGTTTTCAGATAATTGTGGATATCTTTCTATGGTACTATAGGTAAACTTAAGTGCTTATCTCTTAAAAGCTAGTTACAACGAACATTTGAACACATATCAGTGAACCTTTTGGAGTCTGCTATTTGAAAATTTGTAGATGTGTGTCTCACTTTGTATGAATGAATCTGTTACTCATGCCTGATTTTATAACATCCTGCATTGGCTATTTGGAAAATTTGGTGTACTGAGTTTTATAGTGCTTTCAAATGTTGACACATTTTATTACATAATGTTTTAAAAATATCAAATACATTTATATCACTGTCACTGTCATCAGAAAGTTCTTTTAGTTTTGGGAATCTGTCAAGTTCATTGTAGCAGATATGAATTTTTTTAATGTTTTAATTTTTGCTCAAGAGCTTGAATTTTATCATTGGCACCAAACATTCTCAGTTGTTTTCCTTGAGTGACTGGCTCTCTCCTCTTATTTTCCAGAAAATGTTTGCCAGATACTTATGTCTGAATGCCATAGTCTGTTAGTCCATCTCTCTCAAATAAAAATGGTCTTCCATAAAAACTAGCTAGTTCAGCTGCAGCTAAAACGGTGTAAGTGCTTTTCTTGGAGGCAACCATCACTTTCATTTGTAGCATTAGTCCTTTATGAGTATTTCAATTTTATCACACACAGTATTGAAAAGAAATATACTCAAGGCTAGAGATTTTTAAGAATTAAAAAAATTAAAATGTTTTGCTTCATCAAGAACAGTTAAGTGAAACTTTTTTTTTAAATTGTGAATTTGACATGGTAAAAAAGGCAAAAATTATTAGTAAAATTTGATGTCACTGCCTTAATTCAAGCTGACACCAGGAGTTTTGACCATCATTGCCTTTGCATTCTTAGTGCAAATGTAAACATAGTGAAGAAGTCAAATAGCATCTTCAGTATTATAGTAAAAATCATTTTGATCCTGCATACCCTCTGAGACTACACATTGAGAATTGCTGCTGAAGGTGTTTTGGCTTACGTATTTAAATGATTGACTTAACTTGCCAGTTTCTCCTGATTATTTGTTGTTATAAAACAATAGTGTAAGTACAGACATACCTTCTATTAATAGCAGAGATTGGGGGGGAATCTAATTTCTAAAATCTCACTGAGATATTTGGAACATAAATTATACATCAAGGAAAAAGCTTTAGAACAGAAGATTGTCCATGATTGGAAGTCAGTATATAACTTTCAGTTATACTGTTGTTTTTTTAAAATTAATTTTATGGGGTAGCATGATTAAACATAGACTATGTAATTTAAAATTGTTAATATCACTTTGTATCATAGTCATTAAGTGTTGGTTTCAATACAGAATTACATATTTATTGTCTGTGTTTCAAATCTTCAACTCAAAGGAAAATATTTACAGTTTTGATTGATTAGCTCATTGGACCAGATGGAAAAATACCTACATATCTTTAAAAAGAGTGCTTAAATTCTTCAGACAAGTATCTAAGCTATTTACCGATGACTTTGTGGAAAAATTACAGACAGAAATTGAACATTAATTTTTATTTGATATGATACATATTTGGCATTTTTTTGGTATTAGAGTAACAATTTCTCTCTGTTTATTTCTTTCTGTAAATGATAAGCTTAGAATTTCCCCTAATTCTTTTACTAAATAAAAATGCTATTTATTGTCACTCTTGATATGTGTATGTATTTGGGAACTTAAACTTTTTCTGCAAACAAATTCTGTTTCATAATTCTTGAGGAAAATAATGCATTGTGATAGTTTTTCAGTAGGCTACAGAAGCAACGCTGTTTGTTTAAACCCTGGTTTAACCTGATTATTAACAATTAAATTGTGTTTTCTTCTTACAATTAAAGTGTATTCAAATTTATTGGTCCCTTGCTTCACAGATTTATCTCAGTATGTGGTGTATTCAAATAGAATTTTGTATTTTTAATTAGGGGATTAGATAAGTAATTCTGAAGAGCCAAAAAAAAATTGTTAAACATCACATTGCTTAACCATCTAATATACCGTAAATGTGTGTATACACAATGTTGCGGGAGTCCTCTACCAGGCAGGCTTGTTTTTCAGGCGGTGCTTTAAAGACTGGACATGTGCAGAAACTGTGAGCACAATTAGCGCCAAGCAGATAAATCCTGCACTAATCCTGTTTACGGTCTGCATCAGACAGATGTGCCAAGATTGATTTAGACAAGCCCTAGGCTTACAGTAATATTTTAAAAGTTCCATTCACTGTTCAGTTTTTGTGAAACCTTTGCTAAATATTCTTAACTGTTGTTTGTTTTACTGTTCTTGTTAACCACTGTAACCTACTTTAAGCAGGTTCTGCTTTGCTCTCATGGTGACTGGGTAACCTGCCAGGCAAGGTTATCTTTATTCTCCGTAATTAAATTGACTTTTCCCCCCTAAAAATACAATAGGAAGTGGGTGCTGAATTAAATAAATAGCGTGGTATCCAATAGATGTATACTTAAATCCCCTGCAAGAACAGATGGTCCCAGTATCTCTGTAAGTAATGTGAGAGGACAGTTAATGTTCTAAAACAACCAGCTACAGCCAATACGATACTGATGAACCAATAGGTTTCAAATAATAAACCACATGCCACAATGCAAAATTATATATCATCTGTAAGTTTTTAATTCTCATGGTCTTTAAAAAAAGTGTCCATAGATTTCTGCATTTTTATCTACTGTTATCAACTGTCAATGTATGGATAGTTTTATTTCATAGTTTTCACCAATAAAGGTATATTTTACCTCAAGATAAAGTTAAAGTTATGTTTAAAACACATGCCCTGAAGTATGTTTTTATTTTTTAGTTTCTCTTTTAACATGTCTGCATGTGTTAGATTGTACATGGAAATGTGGCTTTTGCCTACAATCGTAGAAACATTTGCTTTTATTTGTGGCAGAAACTGGTTGTACTATAACAGGCGGCTGACTCAGAGATCAAAGCAGCTATCTCATGGATGAAGAATTAAACAGAAATATAAGACCTAAATTTTTGTTAGCACTTACAAATTTGTAACTAAAATAGTTAACAAATAAAAAGCAGTACTTTTCTGATTCACGTGGAGAATAAAGTGAACCTAAGTCATTCTTGAGTTACTGCTGCAAAGCAGGGGAGGTAGGTAAGTGCTCAATTTTTATTGACCCAAAACAATAGCCTCCTCTCCGACTGTGGTTTTCTCTCCCCTCCCCCCAATCTGTTTCTATAAGTATTTGTGTATTCTAAGTGTGTCCCAAAGAGTAAGTGTTTTGGCTCGGAGGTGGAGGAGAAACAATGACCTTCCTAGATTTTCAGTTTATCCTATCAGGTGATTTCCAGAACCTTCAGCTTCACTAGAAGTGAGCCTGTGGGCTGCGGGACTAGAAACCTGAGGACCTTTGGCCTTAGCTCTCTTTCAAGTCAAGGAAACCCAGGTCCTGCTGCCCCATGGAGCCAGCTGGTCAGCTGCTCCTATCTTAAGAACTTCGAAAACAAAACAAAGGCTAGAAAACACCACCTAATCTAATGAGTGATTAAACAGTAGGTAGACAGTCCCATGCCTTTAAATTAAAACATTTTAAATTCAGGTTCACAGAACTCTAATAAATTTTATTCCTGTAGACTGTATTCAAAATGAGAAAGCATTTACAAATGCTTTACAAAAAATATATTTACAAAATATTTTGTAAAACTAATATTATACAAATCTTTACATATGTTACAAAGTAATTATATTGAAAACCAAGTGAATCCTATGATTAGAGAGAACTGGGCAGATTTACTCATGTAATAGAAATGATTAACGTTGCAGAAATAAATAATAGATCAGAATTTCTATGCAGGAAATTGGCTCCTGATAGATCTATATAGCTACTGAGAAAAAAAGTCCTGAAGAGCAATTTGCCTACAGTTAGAAATTTGTAGAAAACCTATTATCCTTATTTTCTTTTCAAATAAAAGCAGAATGCTTATTCTAAATCTGTACTTCTTCCTCTTAGTCTCTTCTTGTCACATTGGCAAAGAGATCATTTATGTGAAATCCTCAAATTTAAATTTGTGGGCAAATAAGGAAAAAGAGATTGGAAACCTGAGCAGGGAAAGCAGGAAATAGCTCTCAGGGAGTTATGGGGATTTTCAGAATCACTTCTGCGAGCTCCTGGTTGCTGCAATTTTTTTTGTCTTTTTATTTTATTTTATTTTTTTCCCTTTTTGTTGAATTTATTGGGGTGACTCTGGTTAACAAAATTATACAGGTCTTAGGTGCACAGTTCTACAACATCATCTAAGCACTATATTGTGTGTTACCACCCTCAAGTTAAGTCTCCTTCCATCACCACTTATCCCCAGCTTTACATTCCTCCACCTGCCTCTACCCTCCCTGCAATCACCAAACTGTTGTCCTACAATCTAACCTTCAGTTTCCTTGAAGGTCACCTCAGTTTCTGATGAAGTACTATTAGTTGACACATTAGTTGTCTTGCTGTTTCCCTAAGAACTACTTAGAGGCCAACTAGTAGTTGGCCAACTCTTTTTGGTTTCACTGGATTTAAATCAGAGCCAGAGGGTTAGATGAGAGTGTGAGTTTACTTGAAGGTCCTTACTTCCCACTCAACATTGGTAATACTTGTAAAGACCAGCCAAAGTGCTTGGATTTAAATCTTGGATCTGTCTCCTGCCAGATGTATGATCATGGAGAAGTTCTTTAGACTCTGTCCTGAATGTCTTCTCTTTCAGGAAAATACATCTACTACAGTGGGTTGTTGTGAGGATTAAACAAGATAGTACAGGTAAAGTGCTTAGGGCAAAGTCTGGCATGTAGTATATACTCATTAAATATTAGATACGCTTACTTTGTAAGGAATGGAATTTTAAAAGTTAAAACAATATGATCAGGAACCATTTGAGGATGAGCAAAGAAAACAATCTTTTTCAATTAATTACAGAAAAAATTCATTGTAGAAAAATTTTAAATTCATGTACACAAGCTGAATCACAATCTCACCATCCAAGTTTTCATGTGCATATTCATATATATATGCATGTGAAAATATATTACACGTACATTATGTATTCAGTAAATATATATAAAACAGTAGTGGAAATGTGCAATACTATTTTAGGTACTTTTCTAGTCAGATTTCCACATTTTAATGGCTGAATAGCATTCACTTATATGAATATGTTTTATTTTACAGAATCAATACTCTGTTATTGCACATTTAGGTCATTTCCAAGTTTCACCCAAATAATGCTTGGGTAAGCATTCTTTTAGCTAAATTGTGCATGTTATTTATTTCCTTAGGGTAAATTCCTGGAACTAAATTGCTGGATCAAAAATATGCACATTTAAAGCATTTTCCCTTTTCTATATTTGTAAAAAGTATAAAATAGAATGCTGATTACAGAAAGGGAAATTCTGGACATATTATTCTGGAATAATACTGGAAGTATATACTGGAAATAATACTTCCAGTATAATTCTGGAAGTAAGAAAATATTAATCTTATACTTCCTACTGCATATCTCTCTTTTAATAGGTAACCACTGTTAAGTTTATTGTGTGTTTTCCACTGGATTTATTTTTTTCTCATAATGTAAGTGAGGTCAGATCCCTCAGGTTACTTTGTATCTGCTTTTATTCCACTAATTTATACCTCTTAACGTGAATACCTTTCCAGATCAGAACACACGTCTGACTTGTTCTTTTATGAGCTGTGAAAGACTGATTCAACCATCTTCCTATTGAAGAACATGAATATTGCTTCAAATTGCTTTGCTATTATAAAAACTGCTGCAATTAACATTTTGAAATCTTTTGATACATATTTCCAACCAACTTGTTCTCCAGTAGTTACCATTTATACATGCCCACCAGCGCTGGGACTGGCTCTCTTTCCCCACACCAGCATTGAGCGTTAGTTTTGATCTTGTGCCAACTTAAAAGGCAACAAATGGTATCTTGTTGTGTTGATTTGCATTTCTTTGATTACTAATTAGATTGAACTTTCTCATATGTTCATCGGTCAATTTGCATTTCTTCTTTTGTAAAATGCCTGTCTTGGGCCTTTTATGTACTCTGCCACCAAAGTGTTTCTTTCCTTGATTAAATAGATTATTTAACTGTCATATGTTGCGGATATTTCTGCCCAGTTGGTTTTTGCTTGTGTCTTCTGTTTTGGGGTCTCTAGGACTTGACTGGCATTAGATTCAAGGGAGACCTCTGCAGGTCTACAGAGTTCTCTCCCTGCGCAGCTCTCTCCCCTTCAGCAATTAGCCCAGTGAACTCTGGTCATCCCGGCTTTCCTGGACTCCCAACTCCTCAACTCAGGGAGAGTAGCAAGCTCCCTGACAGGTCCCCTACTGTGGCCTGGAAATGTGAGGCGATCTTATGGCTCCTCTCCCACCCTTTCTCCACAGTCACTGTCCTGTGCCACCGCATGTCTGACATCAGAAAACTGAAGGTTCATATAACTTACTGGGCTTTTTAAGTTGTTTCTGACAGAAGGTGAAACCAGTCCCTGCGATTCCATGTTGGCTAGAGTAGAAGTTCTAGAAGTACTTTTGCAAAAGTATAAGAACACTCCTACTTTGAGAATCAATTGGAATGGTCCTTTATTGACAATAATTATTTTCTACTCTGTGGTTAAGCAATAACATTTCATGCCACTATAAAATAAAGTCTGATTGTGGTGACATTCAAGTGGCTCTTCCTTTTAGATTGGCAGGGATTCATTTTATAATTGCAGTAATTTTATTCTGCCTCCTTTTGCACACGTAATACTTTACCTAGAATGTACATGTTCTTTCCTTTCAGAGGTGTCCGACCTTTGGGTGTCTCTGGGCCACACTGGAAGAAAACAGTGGTCTTCGGCCACACATTAAATACATTGCAACATGTAATCACAAAAAGAATTTCATAATATTTTAAGTAAATTTATGATTTTGTGTTGGGCCGTGTTCATAGCCATCCTGGGCCGCAGGTTGGACACCAGTAAACGGCGCCTTCAACAACCTGCCATAAACTCAGGTCTGCTGGTGAA
>PVKU01012653.1:0-33942 GCA_004027475.1 Anoura caudifer | reverse complement strand
GTAGCATAGATGGTAGGTAGAAAATAGACAGGGGGAGGGCAAGAATAGTGTGGGAAATGTAGAAGCTAAAGAACTTATGACACATGGGCATGAACTAAAGGGGGGAATGTGGGTGGGAGGGGGTGTGCAGGGTGGAGGGTAATGAAGGGGGGAAAATGGGACAACTGTAATAGCATAATCAATAAAATATAATTAAAAATAAATAAATAAAATTTTTCTAGTAGTAGTACTTAAAAATTTCTTAGAAAAAATTGATAAAATTAATTTTAATAATATATTTCATTTAATCCATTTCACTTCAAATGTAATCTATTTAAAAATTATTGACATATTTTACGTTTTTAAACTAGTCTTCAAAATTCAGTGTGTATTTCATACTTATATAGCATGTCTCAATTTGGATGCTAAATTTTCATGAGAAATATTTTTTTCTGTATAAAGTCATAAAATTTACAGTTGGCTATTCAAGTTTTCCCAAACACTTTCAGTTTTCCAATTACTGAAGCAAGTATCAGTTTTAAAATTAAAATTAAGTAAACTTCAAGTTCAAATCTCCAGTCAAAGTAATCACATTTCCAGAGCCCCATAACCACACCTGGCTAGTGACTCCTGAGCTGCACAGCACCATTCCCAACTAGGCCTAAACATGGTATAAAATTGTCTTGAAGCTTTAGTTATGAACCAAAAAGGCAAACTCCATTCCAGGTGTTCAGAGACCCAAACTGGAAAACAATGGAGCTCTGAGTCAGGAAGAGTTTGTCATTTGTCCCTCTGATCTTAGTAGCACGTTTCTACTTCAAGGATGGTTTCTTACCGAAGCAGGTCTGCTGGTCAGGGCCCAGCACGGTGCCGGGACTGCAGGTGCACACACTGGCGCCGGAGCAGCTGCCCTGGCAGTCCTCATCGCAGATGTCGTAAAAATCTATGGAAGGACAAAGATGGCTTCTGTGAGGGCTAGGACCAGGGACCAGAGGACACTCTCATTCATGAATTCAATCTACTAGCATCTAGCCCACATCAGGAGAAGTCTCCACAATGGAATACTACTTGGTTGTAAAAAAGAAAAAAATTTTACCCTTTGAGACAGCATGGATGGACTTGGCGAACATTGTTATGCTAAGTGAAACGAGCCCGTCGGAGAAAGACAAATAACATATGATTTCACTCATATGTGAAATCTAAAACACAATTAAAAAAACCAACAAGAAATCACACTGTTCATAAACCAGTGGAAAGAGATACAGCCCAGGGATGTATTTGTCGTTCAGATCAGTGATTCCCAATTTCAGATCCACAGGGTCTTGTCTGGTCACAGAGTTTCTGCAAATCTAAAACCTCACCAAGAATGAGCTATAGATTAAACTAACATTATCTCCTACTTTTCCTGTGCACTCTTTTTTAAATGTATATCGATTTCGATAAGGGACTGCTAACACAAAAATTTATTTAAAAGTATTATTAACCTAAAGTACTTTTCCCCATATGATTAAAAAAAAATCAATGGATACTAAGCACAATGCTATCACATAGATGGCTAATATATATTTTAAAAAGGGGCCTGCCATACTCAAAAAGGTTAGAAATACACTACTTAGATAACCTAAATCAACATTTCATTTTCTTTAAAAAATTTTTTATTGTATTTTTCCATTAGTATTTAGTCCCCTTATATTCTCCTCCCCCCTGCATCACCATACTGCTGTCATGCCTGTGAGTCCTTCTTCCTTTTGGCTCAGTCCCTCCACCCCTAACCTCCCTCTCCCCTGCCCCACTCAGCTGTTATCCTGCTATCCATGAGTCTGCCTCTATTTTGCTTGTTAGTTCAGTTTGTTCATTAGATTCCACATATGAGTGAAATCACATGGGATTTGTCTTTCTCCGACTGGCTTATTTCACTTAGCATAATGTTCTCCAGGTCCATCCATGCTGTTGCAAAGGGTAAAACTTCTTTTTTATGGACGAGAAGTATTCCATAGAGTAAATGTCCCATAGTTATTTTATCCACTCATCTACTGACAGACACTTGGGCTGCTTCCATATCTTGGCGATTGTAAATAACGCTGCAATGAACGTAGGGGTGCTTGTGTTCTTTCAAATTAGTGTTTTGGGTTCATTTTCTAATGTTTTATTTGAATGAAATGAAGACAAAATAAACCAGAAATGATCAAAGTTATAACTTTTTTCCCTTTCTGTTCTCCAGGAATTTTTCAGAAATTTAAGAAGACATCTCAGAAATCACAATCTAGAGGTATATGTGGCTCTAAATCCATGTTACTCAGACTCTGGGACACTGCCACACCCGCATTTCACATGGCACTTTTCTCGCTGATGCCTTGTGGGGGAGGACAAAGAGCACAGGGAAGACACTCACGGCCACAGTAGACATGAAAGCAGACACTGGGCTTGGTCAGATGATACACATAGTAGCCTCCAGGGCAAGCCTTGACCTCCACGGTGGTGTTCCAGATGCAGCAGTTCCCTTTGAAGCTTGCACAGGCCTGGCGCTGCACAACGCCATCATCCTCTAGAGGGTGGCTGCCATTGAGCCAGATAGGCGCATAGGTTCCACAGTGGTTTTCTGGTATGCAAAAGGTGGGCATGGCATCTCCTGCCATGCTTGTGAAGCGGTACCACTCCCCGTCCACGTGGTTGTCACACAGAGGTGGGCCTTGAGACTCTTCAAATTGGTGGTCAGTGTTCCTCCAGGGCTCATTCAGACTGATGTAAGCAGAACAAGGATCTAGGGCTGGAAGTGAAGAGACAGGGACCTTGTGATATGTCAGATCCCAGAGACAACTGCCTGAGCCCAACTTCTTGGTCCTGTGTTTTGGCTATCTGGGGTTCAGAAAGAAATAATCTAAAGTCTCCAGAAGTAGCTGTTTAAGATTCCCCAAGTTTGACTTAAACATGTTTCCCAAATGCCTTTTACAAAATTATTTCAAATTTATGTAAGGTTTAGTGTTAGCATTGGGCTAAAGGTTATCCAGAGAAATCAAATGACAGAAGGGGAGTGGTTCAGAAGAAGGGAGGTTAGGGTTACAGTCTCACTGAAGTCTGCTCTGGCAGACAGTATTTCAAGTATTGCGTTCACACCTGGAGGCGATACTTCACGGAAGCAATGAATAAACTTGGAATCCAGAGGAAGGTGACCAGACATAGAAGGAAGCCTTAAATAATTTACTCGGGAAGAATCTGAGAACTGCAGTTTAAAGAAGACTGAAGAGTATGCATATTACGTTTCAAACATCTGGATTGGGCTTGGGAAAGAGGAGCTAGGTATTTAGTTACAGGATCAAGAACAAATTGTTATGAGGAAGCAAATTTTGTTCAGCTACCTAGTAACAGAGAAGTATCACAGTGTGGTAAGCTGCTCATCTTTGGAAATTTTCAAAAAGTATTTGGATAGTCATTTTTAAGCAAAATTGTAGCTGGAATTTTGCACTTGTGGAAAGTTTGACTTGATAATGAATGTGTGAAACTCGTCCCACTGAAGAGGAACCAGCCTCCGGCACAAGTCAGCTGTCATGAAACAAACGGAATACTAGCAAGACGTTGCCTAAAACAGTCTCAGAGTGAGTATGTTCCATCAGCTCATTGAAAATATCGTGAACTTTGTATGTTCACAATTGGCCAGGGCATCGCCGTGTGTAATAGGGCAGAATTTTTCTGGTATGCAACGTTAGGTTTGGTGTGGTGAGATAAGATGGCCGCCAGGGGCTGAAGCCCGCGAAAAACTGGCTACGTCAGATGAAGATGACTGGAGCGGCGGGGGAAAAACCATGGCAACTCGCGCCTAAAGAGGACTGACCCATGATACCTCGACCTCATGTATAAAATTCTTTCCCCTCTTACGCTCCGGTGCAACTTCCTTGGCCCCCAACCTGTGGACTGGAGAACCTTGCCCCGGTGTGCAACCCCCCAGTAAAGCTCTGTATTGCCCCATTTTGTGGCTGATTGGCATTATTTCCTCGGCAGAATACTAATAACCTTACATGCATTCTTAGTGTATGCCCTACAAGGACAAGCATCTCATCAAAAACATTTTAATGACTAAAGATGTCAATATTCCCAATATTCTCCCTGCTTCCCTCAACTTCAGGAAAACATTGAATTAATGTAGGCAAATTGTCTGTCTGAAGAAGCTATAAAACCAAGAAATTCTAGAAAGGAGCACTAGCCAGGGAGTGCCATCATTCTTATGCACATCAAGCTGACTTAACCGGCACTGCAGGCAGGGAACTCACAGGAAGCAGACACAGGTTGTGGGCGGGGAATTTTGGTTTTGGCTGAAAACGCACACTAATTAAATGCAGATGGGTCATGATCACAAAGTCTAAGCTGTCTAGAAAGTATGTTGGATTTTTCCGGTCTACATCTCAAACTCAAGTTTACCCTCTAAACTTCACCTGCGTGTAGGGGTCTCAGTGAGCATGTGACCATTCGGGGCAGGAAATAAGTAGGATGCTTCGCTTTCTGGAAATAACACACTTGCCGAGTTGCACTTGGCGGAGCAACCCTCTCCTTTGGAACACCCCTGAGGCATCACAGCAATGCCCTAGATCAAAGCTCAGTGTCCCCAGGGGAAGGAATGTCCTCAGACAGACTCTCCTCTCAAAAGGGAAAAATTCCCTCATCTGCTCTCCCAGCTGTGAGTTTCCAGGGCAATTTCACAGGTGATTATAAATTCATAGAAATATTTGTTTGGTTCTTTTCCTTGGCTCCAATTTTATAAGAAATGGCTAGGTACTCAACTTTTAATGGCTTTTACAGAAATTCCCAAACTTCCCTCAATAATTGTTTTATGATTTATAATGTTTTTCCTTAAATTTAACTGTCATTTCTTGTGCTGTCTGTTAAAAGTTCACTTCCTCTTCTGCTGTAGGGGAGATACGGCACAAGCAGGACAAAGTTTCCTACTAATTCCTATAAAATAAATGTGTTTTTAAAGTTATTCCCCCAATATTCCTAACATTAAATATACCCATTCACCTCCACCTCCTTTAAGGCAGTAATTCTATCCTTTGGTAACCTGTTAACTCCTGTTTCCAATCAGCATGGAGCCCGAAATTCGGTATTATGCATGCAGCATCCTAAACTGCTGACATACATACACGCCCCAGACGGGAGAGCTTCAGAAGAACAGCCCTGTGGTGTCCTTTCAAAGGTCGAGTCAGGGGGGCCTCGGCCTGCCAGAAAACTCCTCTGCCTTTACTAGGGCATCTGCCTGCCAGCCATGCAGCAGGCAGTCCCTCTGGGGTCCCCACAATGGGGACGCTGGGACTTCTGTGCACCCCAAGGCTCCGCACCTCGTGGTGGCCAAACGCGGGGGCCAAGGGTAATGCCAACGTCCCAGCACTTTTGTCCCAGGGTTTGCAGAACCAGAACCCCCAACCCTCCAGAGTCCTTGCCCCAGATGCTGCCCCTCCCATCAGGCTCAGTCCTGGACGCCCCCTCTCTTCCCTTCCCTCTCCCCTCCCTGTCTTCTCTACTCTCTCACTTGGCTCCCCACTTCAAGCCCCTCTTCTCCTTTCCCTTCTCTGCTCCCATTCTTTCACTTCCCCTCTCTTCCCAGGGCAAGTATTCCCCCCTCTCTCACTACAGACACCCGGAGTTATCCTTCTATCTTCCTTTGGGCGTGGAGTCAAACGTCCTAGCAGGGCTGGGGGCGGGGCGGGGCGGAGAAAATCCGGGAAGGGAGAAGGTGTGTGACTGGGAGGCACAGGAGGCCCCTCCGGAGGGGAGCAAGGCAAGAGAATGGGGAAGGGCGCGAGGTTGAGGGGAGGACGGCTTTGGCTTAGGAGACTCTTGGTTAGTTGTGGGCAGCAGATACTCGGTGATTAGACTTAGTTCAAGCTTATCTTTTTTACATAGACTATTAAAAACAGTTTTAGACTTAGAGGGTAATAGAGAAGATAGTACAAAGAGTTCCCACATACCCCACCCCTGCTTCTCCCTATTATGATACATCACACACGGTACCTTTGCCACAATTAATGACCCAGTGTTGACACATTATTATTAACTCAAGGACACAGTTTATTTAGATATTCCTCACTTATTGTCTTTGTCTGGCTCTGTGCCAGTATTTCATCCAGGATAAAACATTACATTTAGTTTTCATGTCCTTAGGGTCTCGAGCCTATTTCTAGTGCATCTCCTTAAAGCTGCTGGGGCGAGGCCTGACTCAGGGTCAGCAAAATGCTGAGCTCCTCAAAAGTGCCAAGGAGGAATGTTCTCTCCGTCTCAACTTCCTCTCACACTCTTCCAATTAGAACTTAAATTCTATTGGAAAGGGAGAGAGACATTTGTTAGTAACTGGAATGGAAACTTCAGCTTGTTGGCCAGTTTTGCGTCAGCCTGAGGAGGGAGGCAGTTGAAGACTCACTCAGCCTGTGCACAAAGCCGCGCTTTCAGAGGCCAAGATGAAGTTTAATTTACCGGATCCGTGCCTTCCACAGAGCTAGAGCTCGCAATTAGTCCCTTGGAGGCATTAAAGAAAAAAGCTCTATCCTCATTGATGTTTATGTATCCTCTAAACATCACCTTTTTTGCTCTGAAAGTTGTAACTAGAAAAGTGCCTCAAATATAAGGAGGTTAGACTTCCTTTTACACATACTGCAAGCACCGTGTAGCTCGTGGAAAGCTGTTGGAAATGGCCGATCCGAGGAAATTTTGGCCGCCCAGGCAAGAGGCCACGAGGACCATGAAACAGAAATTCTCTGAAAATATATCTTCATGGGTTATCAATGACTTTTCTTACACTATTGTAGACCCAGTATTTCAGATACTAGAATATAGCTCTTAAAAATCTGTACGTAACAGCAATTTTCCACAACAAAAAGTTCAGGATGCCGAGTGTGTGACGCTAGACTCACCCATCGGTGCTGCAGGTGGAATCGTGATGAAGAGGCAGGTGAGAAGCAGCAACTGAGGCATCCTTCTGGATCAGCCACCAGGAGCGGACTGGAAACTCCTCTTAATTTCAGTTTCCCTTTGTCCCCTTCTTTTTCAGAGCACTTTTTGAAAAGCCTCGAGGCTCTTGCGAAGAAAGACTTTTCAGTGCTGGTTGGGGCTTTATCGGAGGAAAAGGATGAATGAGATAAGGTGTCCATTGCTCTGGCCTTGACCCCACATAGAAGCACGGCTTTCCACTGTCAACAGGGCTACTTTATTGATAGTTTTCTTTGGGGAAAAAATACTCACAACCCCTCATCCTCCTATTGTTTTCACTTGAGAATTCCCTGCAACGAGGCCTCCCTATCTTATCCAGAAGGGAACTGTAAACGAGGGACATCCCCTCACATCAAAATCTTATTTTGTGACCACTAGCAATTGACGCCATGATGCTTCAGCCATGCCACTGCGTATGGAAAGGGGGCGGGAGAAAGCCCAGTTGTTGGAACTGGTCATGGAGAAATGTCTTGGTCGGAAGGTCAAGGAGTTTATAAGAGCGCACAAAAAGGTAGTAAGGACAGGTGTGCAATGGGGATGATACTCTCATTGCAAGCTCCTAAGTCTTTTATTATGACCTTTGGTCTAAAAATTTCTTAAAGAAATAGGTTTAACTTGTGTTTTTATCAGTTTAAGCAACAATAAATATCTTATGTTTTAATGGTGCCTCTCTTCCCCCTATTTAAAATAGTTTAGTATTATTTATTTTACGAATTCTCACACTTAGCTAGGGGTAGGAACCTCAAATTAGGAACTACTCTTTATTGACAACACAGGAAAGTGACACATTTTACTAGAGATTCATTTTTAGATAAAGGAGGGAAAACATAGAAACCTGTATATAACATGCCCCAGACATGACTGTAGTAATTACAGACTTGAAGTTTGCTAGCTCCCTAGCATTCTACAGTGTGGGTATCTGAGAACTGGCACACGCTGTTACTGAAGATGATGTTAAGGTGAGGGATAAAAAGAAGGGTAGGGAAAAGGTTTTTGTTTGTTTTTAAGCCCTACATTAAACAAGGATCTGAATGAAATCAAAACTTCTCTTCCCTGATTTTACCTTGACCAGATGCTTTGGGCTTCTGTTATTCCTATACTTTTTCTCTTCTCTATTTCTTTCCCTGAAAACCAAATTTCTAGTGACTGAGAAAGGACTATTATTGTCTTTAGGAAGTCATTCTTAAACTTATCTTTATAATATTTTAGCACAATTTGTTTAACTATGCTAAGTGGCAATCAAATTGTGGCGTGTTTCCTCTAAGGGTTTCTGTTCAATTAAACATTAGCGCTTACTAGGGGTGAGATGCCAGGCCGGTCACCGATTTTTGAGAGGTAAAAGTGGTCCCTGCAAACACAGAGTTCGATGGCTAGCAAGAGATTTCCATTGACATGAACCTGTAGGTACTTGATCACTAATACTAGCAGAACACAGGCAACTTGACCACTAGCTGAGGTTGCCGTTTGATGTCAGCAGTGGATGCCTCTGGGACCAAGGAGCTGCCTCGTGCTGGGCAGTGCTGCTAAGTGTCAGAGTGCTCTTGACAGAAAACAACAAAACCCTGCAATTTCCTGGCCCTGAGCAGCTGTTGGAGTGCTTTGTATGGGCTGCAAATCAACAGAGGACATGCACACGAGATAAAACCAGATTTGCTGCCAGGATTGATGGCTTGAGTCAAGGACTTTCAGTAAATTGCCCCTCGGTTCTGTAAACAAGCATTCCCAGGATGGAAGGATTTTTTTTTTCCTCCTTATCCCATTTTTTTTTTTTCAGTTGACCTGCCTTTTCATTTTAACTTTTTATGATGAAAAATTTTAAATATATACAAAAGTAAACAATAATGAACACCCAGCAGCAATTGCTAACATTTGTCATTCTTATTTCATTTATATATCAGTATGCATTTCTAACACAGGGACCTTTCCATTTTCCATTATCGTAATATCATTGCTACAACTTTGAAAACTTAGTAATGACTCCTTCATATCTAATACCCATTCCACATTTAAATTCCCCCAATTATTTAAAAAATTTCTTTGTATTGCTGGTTTGAATCAGTCAGGATTCAAGTTTTTAAACTCTACAATGGTTCCCTCCCTACATTTGTTCCAGAATCCTAGTCATTTGTCCTATAGAATGTCTCATAGTCTAAATATTGCTTCTTGAGTCTTTTAGCCTCCCTTCTCCCGTATTTGATGTTAATTCTTTTTCATGTTTTCTTATTTTTCTAAAGTATGTGCTATTAGAAATTAAAAACAAAAATATGGCCCTGGCTGGGTGGCTCAATTAGTTGGCATGTCATCCCTTACACCAAAAGGTTGCTGGTTCCATTCCTGGTCAGGGCACATGCCTGGGTTGTGGGTTTGATCTCTGGGTTGTGGGGGTGTATGCAGAAGGTAACCAATTAATGTTTCTCTTTCTCTCTCTCTTCCTCTCTCTAAATCAATAAACATATCCTTAGGTGAAGATTAACTTTAAAAAAAAAAACTACACTGGTGGTACTGAAAGAATTTAATGCATAAGGAAGTGCTGGAAATAGATCATTTAGGAGGTGGATAAAGCCATCTGCTGTTCAGGATAGATCTGGGGGAGGGGAGGGGATGATCATTCATGGAAAATGGGATCCAAGACTGAACCTCAGACAAGCCCAAAGATGTGGGCAGAGGAAGAGGATGCTGCAAAAGATACTGAGAAGTAGTCAGATTTCTAGAAGGAAATCCAGGAATAGTCACAGGAGCTGAGGGCAGCTTCAAGGAGGAGGAACTGCTCAGTGGAATGATTCATTTAGAAAACATATGTAAGTGAAAATGTACAGAGTGGGTCATTTTATATTCAGTAGGCTACACTAAAATTAATCTATACATTTATCCTAAGGAAGTAATCATGTAGTGCATGTTGGAGACAAGGAGTTAGGACACACGGGAGCGCAACAAACTAAAGTTTATTGGCAGTGGTAAAAATGAATCACAGCCCTTAACAATTTGGTGAAACTGAGTTCTAACATCTAATAAGTTCCACTTTTTGTGAAATCTTCCCAGGTACACTTTAAAATTTTAACCTATTTGTTCTTGTAGTCATCTACTATGTGCTTACCACCCTACGCCCTGGAAGGAGGATACATTAGCATGTAAGACATGATCTCTATTCCTTCTGTTCACCACATTCCCCACACTCACCAGTCCTCCAGTAACTTGCTTGGGTTTGACTGAAAAATTTAATGAGTTGTGACACAGCTGCTCTCTCTGTGCCTCAGCTTCCCTCTCTTTAAAGCATTGGTTTGATGAAATCAATGGTTTACATCAGAATCATCAGGAAGACTTATTATTGTTGGCTCCCTCCTACTTTCTGATTCAGTAGGGGCCAGAAAACATGCGTTTTTAAGACAGAGATGCGAAGCTCCTGCTCCAGGGACCATACTCTCAGAATTCTCTTACTTTTCCAGCTCTACAAGTCTGTGATCGCTTAGCAAAACTGCATTATCAACGCTCACTAATGGATTTAACACTCTCCATAATCTCCACTGAAAATTTACTAAAGCCTAACAGAATGTCATGGAATATTTAGATGTTATTTGTTGAATGCAAACAAGAGCTTAACAGTTTCAATCCTATATCTTTGTACACCATAAACATATCTTGAAGATATCTGTTAGGTTGCTGTAAGCTGCCAGGAGGGAGCACTATGGGTAGCTGAGGAGGCTCTTTTACATCTATACCACAGTAAATGTAGTCAGACACTTAGTACATGCTATTTTTTCCTTCAATAAATTTATTGGGGGTAGCATTGTTTAATCACTATGTAAGTTTCAGGTAAAATTCCGTAATATGTCTGTATATTGCATGTGTGCTCACCATCCAGAGTTTAGTCTCCTTCCATCATCATTTATTTGACCCTCTTTATTCTCTTCATCCTTCCCTCACCCTCCCTTACCCCCGGTAATGACTGTATGTTGTTTGTTTCTATGAGCTTGTTTTGTTTGTTCATTTGTTGCTTTGTTTTAGATCCCACATGAATGAGATCAGAGGGTTCACGTCCTTTTCCTTATGACTTATTTCACTCAGTATGATACTCTCAAAATCCATCCATTGAAATAGCAATTTCATCATTTTTTATGGCTGAGTAGTATTCCACCATATATACATATGACATCATCTTTATCCGGTCATCTGTCAAAGGACACTTAGGCTGTTTCCATGTCGTGGCTATTGTGAATCATGCTGCAATGAACACAGGGGTACACATATCTTTACAAATAAACGTTTTCAATTTGGGGGGATATACACCCAGGAGAGGGATTGTTGGGTCATATGGTAGCTCTATTCTTAATTTTTTGGGGAACCTCCATCCTGTTTTCCATAGAGGCTGCCCCAACTTACATTCCCATCAGCAGTGTATGGGAATAGATGTGAAGGTTCCCCTTTCTCCACATCTTTGCTGACACTTCTTGTTTGTTGATTTGATAACAGCTATTCTGACAGGTGTGAGGTGGTATCTCATTGTGGCTTTAATTTGCATTTCTCTTATGATTAGTGATGTTGAGCATCTTTTTATATGCCTGTTGGCTATCTGTATGTCCTCTTCGGAGAAGTGTCTATTTGGGCCCTTTGCCCATTTTTAATTGGGTTCTTTTTGACTTGTATGAGTTACTTGTATATTTTGGACATTAGCCCCTTTTCAGATGTATCATTTGCAAGTATCTTCTCCCTTTTGTTTTGTTGATGATTTCCTTTGTTGTGGAGAAGCTTTTCAGTTTGATGTAGTTCCATTCATTTATTTTTGCTTTTATTTCTCTTGCATTTGGGGTCCAGTTCACAAAAACCCCTAAGACCAGGTCCATAGTTTAGTGCCTGTTTTCTTCTATGTATTTTATTGTTTTAGGTCTTACGTTCAAGACTTAAATCCATTTTGAGTTAATTTTTGTGTGTGGAATCAGTTAGCAGTCTAGTTTCATTCTTGTGTATGTGGCTTTCCAATTTTTCTACCATTTATTGAAAAGGCTTTCCCTTTTTCCATTGTATGTTTTGGCTGCTTGGTCAAAAAATAGTTGCCCATATATGTGTGGGTTTATTTCTGGGTTCTTAATTCTATTCCATTGGACAGTGTCTGTTTTTCTTTCAATACTATGCTGTTTTGATTACTGTGGCTCTGTGGTGTAACCTGAAGTCAAGGAGTGTGGTATTTATGACTTTGTTCTTCTTTCCTCAGGATTGCTTTGGCTACTTAGTGGTTCAACACAAATTTGAGAATTTTTTATTTCTTTGAAAAATGCCATTGGGATTTTGATGAGGATTGCATTAAATCTATTTATTGCTTTAGGTAATATGGTAATTTTAACTGTTAATTCTAATCCATAAACAACATGGGAGTATCTTTCCATTTCTTTGTATCTTCAATTTTTTTCAACAATGGCTTGTAGTTTTCAGTGTATCTAGGGCCTTCACTTCAAGTTTATTCCTGGTATTTAAACTTTTTGTTTCAAGTGCAAATTGAATTGTTTTCCTTATTTCTTTTTCTGATATTTCATTGTTAGTATATAGGAACACAACAGTTTTTTTGTATGTTGATTTTTTATAACCTGCAACTTTACTGTTTCTAATAGTCTTTTGGTGGAGTCATATAGAATCATGCCATCCTCGAACAGTGACAGTTTAACTTCTTCTTTCTCAATTTGGATCTCTTTTATTTTTTTTGTTGCCTGATTGCTCTGGCTAGGACTTCCACTACTATGTTGCATAAATGTGGTGAGAGTGGGCACCCTTGTCACATTCCTGGTCTTAGAGGAAAATCGCTTTCACTTTTATGATATTACCTGAGGGTTTGTCATATATGGCCTTTATTACCTTGACATACTTTCCTCCTATACCCATTTTGAGTGTTTTAATCATAAATGGCTGTTGTAGCTTGCCAAAAGCTTTTTCTGCACTTACTGATATGAGCACAATTTAAATCTTTTATTTAATGTTTTTTTGATATGCCTTTGATAACTAGGCAGTATGTGATATTTTCTTGTTTGATTATACGTTTGATACAAACTTTTTTTTTAAAGATTTTATTTCTTTTGGAGAAAGGGGAAGGGAGGGAGAAAGAGGGAAACATCAATGTGTGGTTGCCTCTCGCATGCTCCCTACTGGGGACCTAGTCCACAACCCAGGCATGTGCCCTAACTGGGAACAGAACCAGCAACCCTTATGTTCGCAGGCCAGTGCTCAATCCACTGAGCCACACTACCAGGGGTAAACTCTTAAAATAATATTTAACCTTGGTTCATCCTTGAACAACTTTCTGGAGTCTAGGAGACCACATGGGTAATCTAGTGGTCTGATACTTATCCTGTTAATCAGGAATTAATAAAATTAATCTCAGTGCTGCCACTGGCTTTATTATGGTTATATAGGTCACTTACCCTTGGGTGGCTCTGGAAAAACAGGAAGATACTGACCATCCAAGCTCAGGAAAAGTTAATGAAATGCTTGTCTTAAAATATAAGTTCTAGGAACAAATCTTGATTTCAAAATTATATTTTTATAAAAATTAATTTTAGAAGTAAAAATCTCCCCACCTAAAATCACAGAAAAGTGTTTTCTCTCTCTCTCTCTCTTTTTTTTTTTTGGCTTTGCCTTAAAGAATGAGATGCTATGGTTCAAAAATTGAATAATTATTTATTGTTCCAGAAGTTACATTGCTTTTTATACATATTTCATAAATGATACAGGATTTTACACATGTTCCATATTTTGCTATTTGTTTAAAGGACTTTTCTCCACATCCTTCCTCCCTCCCTTACCTCCCACACACCCTGAAAGGACTTGCTCATTGCACTGTGCTATTCTTCTTAAAAACCCTGCGCGCAAACAGGATAAATGGTTTAAAAATAATTCATACAACTTAACAAAAAATAAATGAAGGAAGAGGTTGCAACTAGGGGGTGGGAGGGGAAGGAAGTGGGGGAGGGGCTGGGAAGTGGACACATGCATCCTTCATTCCATCATGCCAGTGGACGGGGTGGTGGCAGGAGCGGCAGCAGCGGCAGCAGTACTGGCTGGCCTTCAACCTTTGCAAGGCACCTGGAGTCTGGGTTTGTCATTAAAAATTTTTCTTTTTATACACAATGATTCCAAAGGAGAAAGGAAAAGAGAAATAAATCCCTTGCCACGATGAGGAGGGATGAATGATGTGAAAGAAAAAAGCCAATTAGCTGTGTGGAAGCCCCTTCATCCTCTCCATCCTGCCTCCACAGAAATTAAAAACAGAAGATTAGACAGGTTCCTTTGATTTTCAAGTGCACATATCATCTGGAAATATGGTAGAAAATATTTTGATAGAGTATAAGAGTAAAGCTTCTTTCTCTCAATTTAAGAAAAAATTGGGTGAAGAAGGTAGGCTGAAAGAAGCCATAGAAATGTTTTCCTGTATAAAGATAAATTGCACCCTTTGAGATCAACACACTTAATTTACAACCACTGAAGCTGTGGAGGTGGGAGGGCTCACAGACAGCGCGGAAGTGTGTGTGAGTCCTTGGAGATTAACGAAGCCTCCAGACGTGCTGTCACGCAAGCAGATTAACAGTAATGAAATTTTCTGGTTCTGAAATGGCCACAAAACCATGATTTTTAGCCAATTTGTAAACCTTACATCTTCCTGATTTGTTAATACAGCTGAACCCTCCCCTCCAATTTGAGTTGTGGAGGGAGACGGGACTATCAATGGGACAGTTAAAGGAGGGAAGTTCTGCCTCCTCTCAAAGATTAATTAGTAGAAAACAAAACAAAACCAAACCTCATGCAGTGTTGCCAATGATTTCTAGATACTGATCCAGAGCACTTAAATATACAGACATTTAAGAAGGTAATAAAGATAATCCAAAGTGTCAATCATCAGTCATAAGCTGGTTCCAATAATCACATGGACAAATGTAACCAACAGGTGTGGGTGGTCCGAGAGGGCGCAGAAGTGGGAGAGACTCCTGGTTTACTTTGTCAAGGCTAGGTCCAACTTACAATAAATGCCAATGACATGGGCTCAGACTCTGCCACCCACACAGCTTGAGGATTTGCTTTTCTGTATATTTATTGACTCCTATGTCAAAAATAAGAAAAGTTAAATATAAAAAAAAATAGAGCAGAGTGGGGTGCTGGTGTGTTATTGTTTTGCTGACCTGCAAAGAAGATGCAAGAAACTAACACCCCAGCATCATTTACTGTTTATGAATCTCTCAACTATATAATATATCATTTCATCCAGGAACTGAGATGCTTGATTAAGACAATATTCACTAAGCCCTTTGAGCTTGTATTTCACAAAGCCTGATTCTCAGATTTCAACATTACTTTCTTCCCTCAGATCCTTGTGTTTTTTTTTTTGTTTTTTTTTTAGTTAAAGGTAAAAACCCTCCACCCCAACATGGCTCCCAGCTTCCACCTGCAATGTTTTAATTAAAAAGGCAATAGTTATAAACAAGTGTTCTTTCTGCTGGGATTCAGAGGCTCTTTGCAGATCAATCTTTTTCACCAATTTGTCGGAGGGGCAGATGTACTTGTAATGGGTCTCTCAGTCTCTTAAGGTCCATTTCTGCCTAGAATAGAAATGAAAGGTGAGAAAAAGTGGTTAGGGAGGCTTTCATTGATAGTAGTGTCTCCTAAGAAAAGGAAACTGTCTTTCCTCCATCACTACGCATCAGAGAAATCATCTCAATTACTCTCAAAATAAGAGTGTCTCAGCGGCAATGGAACAACCAAGAGGGGAGTTTTGGCGGTCAGCAGATCTCCACAGAGTCCGTGCTACCTACCGGGCAGAACTCAAAACCATGGGGAGCACCTGACGCACGCCGGTGGTATTTTTTCTGAGAGAAGCCCTTTCACAAACCTTTGCCTGGAGCCAGAAATTTAATTTATGCTGCTCAAGACTTTTGTTATTTACCCAATAGTTGTTTAAGTTTTTCAGCAGCTACTATGCAGCACCTTCAAAATTCACACTTGCTTGACCCTCACCCTGGAGAAGCTAGATGAATAGGCTTAAGTTGGGGCTGAAGCATTTGTATTTTTCAAAGCTCCAGAGATGATTCTGTTGCATTCCCTCCAGCTGAGAACCACCACCCAGAACAACAGAAGACATCAGTCCTCTTGCGACAACACAGGAAGATGATGAGGATTTATTCATCAAAAACTAATATATCAGAGTAAGGAAGGCACACTCAGAAATCTGAAAGAAGTAATGATTATGAAAAATAAAATAGTCCAATCTTTTTAAAAAGCATCTTGTAGTTCAAAAAGCTCTCACCTGCTCCTGGCAGATTCCTAGTAGTGTCTCTCTTACCTGGATTCTATTTTTGCCCCATTGCTACCACATTTCAGGTGAGAAATCTCTGGGTCAATTATTGTAGAAAGATTTTAAAAGGCAAGAAAAGTAAAAATAGACAACTTTAAAGAAACAAAATGAAAAAGTAAAAATAGGTCTAAAAATTTCAACATACTAGCTAGTATTAATAGGATAGCTAGGACCCAACATCTTTTTATCTGCTGTGTTATAAAACTTCCTAGAGGTGACCACACTAAAATAGTCATTTTTATCAATTAAGGAATAATTTATATAGGAAGAAGAGTGTTGGGTCATTCTTTCAGAGTTTACCCACTTAAGTGCAGTGGTTACAGACAATACTAATATCATACAAGTGGAACTGGGATTTATTAAATTTTATTTTTAGAAAACTTACCTGAGCAATTGCATCCTTGAGTTGATTGTATTTCTCTAGGTCAAAACGTGACTTTTTGGCTCCTTTATGGAAAAATAATAAGTATTGTCTGTCTCTGGCTTCTGGATAAACATACTCCTAAGAGAACAAAGGGGAAATTAAATTATTAGTCCTTAACATACTATCTTCACAAAATAGGCATTTACATACTGTTGAATAGATTCAACACATATGCATACATATAAAGATATATACTGACATGTGTTAAATATTTAATTATTTCTTTAAATTTTTATTGAGAAACACAGAGCACACAAATTAAAAATGTAATCAAAATGAATCATCACATATTATACATGCTAATCATCACCAGCTCAAAAAATAAATAAATAAATAAACACTGCCAACAACCCAGAAGCTCCCCTCCAGCCCTTTCCCAATTTTTAACCCCTCCTTTCTCCAAAGTAATAAATATCTTGACTTTTATGATTTATTTTCTGGCTTTCTTTGTAGCTTCCCTACTTAAACATACATCCCTGGAACTCTACAGTATAGTTTCACTTGTTTTTTGAATTTTATAAAAATAGAGTAAGGGGACTTCTGGTTAAGATGGTGGCGTAGGCAGACATGTCTCCCCTCTTCCCACAACCACATCAAAAGTACAACTAAAATATAGAACTACCATCACTCAGGAACATCAGAAATTGACCTGAATGGAAGTGTGACAACTACAGAATTAAAGAAACCACACCCATGCAGACTGGTAGCAGGGGTGCAGACATGGAATGGGCTGGTGCCACACTGCGTGGATAAAAATTCAGGAGGGATATTTTGAAAGTGAGGAGTCCCAGACCCACATCAGGTCCCCCAGCCCAGGATTCCAGTGCCAGGAGATAAGTCCCCACAACTTCTGTCTGCAAAAACCAGCTGGGATGTAATCAGTAGAATAAACTGCTGGAGCTCCAAGCAGTTCCTCTTAAAGACCACACACGGAGTCACCTACTGAGACTCATTCCCTCTGAGCTCCAGCACCAGGATAGCAGCTTGAAAGGCACCAGAGGTACACAGGGAGAAATTGAAGTGTCTGGCATCAAGGCAAGCAGAGGCCACTGTCCCTTTGCTAAACTCTCCCCCCACAGACCTAGCAAGCTGGTGCCATATCTGAGACTCCATCAACCTGGCTAACACTGTTTAACCCACCTTGGAGATCCTCAGACACTCTCAGCCTCACCCAACTTATGGGCCCACTCAAGCCACTTTTCCATAAGAATGGCTGGTCTTGGCTGCTAAATCTTATCAAACAAGCAATAGCTGGCTTCAGCAAGCCCTAGAGGCAGCCACATTAGATTCACAGCTTGGCTTTGCCCGGGAGTCTCCAAGCCCAGCACAAGTAGCAGCCATTTCGGATTGCTTTACAATAAGCTCAGGTAGGGGGGCCCTGGATAAAACACAGGTGTGGGCTGACCTTGGCCTTCACCACCTGGGAAACCCCAGGGCCAGCACAACCAGTAGACAGCTACAGACCATGTCAGAGCACTACCACCCTGCCCCTGCACAGCTGATCCTCCAAAGACTGTGGAGATTGGTGGTAAGTGGTCACAGCCAGTCCTTGTGGCTAACTGGCCTGGTTAAATACTTCCCAGTGATCTGTCAACAGCCATCAAGGCTCAAAAACAAGAGAAGGGTGTACTCAGCCCACACGAGGGGCACACCTTGAGTACCCAGCTTGGGTGATAGGGAAAGTTGTGCCATTGGATCCTAGAGGACACCTATTACATTAGGCCAAACTACGAAGACATGGAGTCAAAGCAACTCTACCTAATACATGGAAATAAACCAGGGAGGCTGCCAAAATGAGGAGACAAAGAAACATGGTCCGAATGAAAGAGCAGATCAGAACTCCAGAAAAAGAGCTAAACAAAATGGAGATAAGCAATATATCAGATGCAGAGTTCAAAACACTGGTTATAAGGATGCTCAGGGAACTTAGTGAGGACCTCAGCAGCATAAAAAAGACCCAGTCAGAAACAAAGGATACACTAATTGAAATAAAGTACAATTTACAGGGAAACAACAGTAGAATGGATGAAGCCAAGAATCAAATCAATGTTTTGGAACATAAGGAAGCAAAAAACAACGACGCAAACAATGAATAAAGAAGAATTAAAAAAATAAGGACAGTATAAACAGCCTCTGGGATAACTTCAAGATGTCCAACATTTGCATCATAGGGGTGCCAGAAAAAGAGAAAGAACAAGAAATTGGAAATCTATCTAAAAAAACAGTGGAAGAAAATGTCCCTAATTTCATGAAGGAAATAGACATGGAAGTCCAGGAAGCACAGAGTCACAATTATGATGGGGATGCAAAGAGGCCCACTCCAAGACACACCATAATTAAAAGGCAAGAAGAGGTTAAAGATAAAGAGAGAATTAAAAGCAGCAAGAGAAAACAAGTTAGTTACCAGATGGTTGCCAGTTGGGAGTGGGGAGAGTGAGAGTGAGTGAAGAGGTGAGCAGATTAAGAAATACAAATAGAAAGTTACAAAACAGCCATGGGGATGTAAAGTACAGCATAGGAACTAGAGTAGCCACAGAACTTATCCAAATGACCCATGGACATGAATCATGGTGGGGGGATTGCCTGAAGGAGTATGGGGCTCTGGGTTGAGGGGTACACAGGGGGAAAAATCAGGACAACTGTAATAGCATAATCAATAAAATATCATTAAAAATGGAGTCAGATAGTATATATATAACTACTTTCACTCAATGTTATGTTTGTGAGATTTATCTTTTGTGTGTAGCTTTAGTCTATTTTTCTTACCACGTTATATTCTATTGTATGACTACATCGCATTTTATTCATCTATTGTACTATTGACAGACTTTTAGAAATTTATACATTTTATTGTTTATGCTATTACAGTTGTCCCAAATTTCCTCCCTTTGCCCACCCCATCTAGCTCCTCACTCCCTCAGGCAATCCCCGCACCATTGTCCATGCCCATGGGTCATGCATATATGTTCTTTGGTTACTCTATTCTCTATGCTGTACTTTACATCCCCATGATTATTCTGTAACTATGAATTTGTACTTCTTAATCCCCTGGCCTCTACACCCATTCCCCTACACTCTCTTCCCATCTGGCAACCATCAAAACATTCTCTGTATCTATGATTCCGTTTCTGTTCTGCTTGTTTGTTTAGTTTTCAGATTCAATTGTTGATAGGTGTGTATTTATTGCCATTTTATTGTTCGTATTTTTATCTTCTTCTTAAAGAAAACCCTCTAATATTTCATATAATACTGGTTTGGTGGTGATGAGCTCCTTTAGCTTTTTCTTCTCTGGGAAGTTCTTTATCTGTCCTTCAGTTCTAAATGATAGCTTTGCTGGGTAGAATAATCTTGGTTGCAGGTCCTTGCTTTTCATCAATTTGAATATTTCTTGCCAATCGTTCTGGCCTACAAAGTTTCTTTTGAGAAATCAGCTGACAGTCTTATGGAAACTCCTTTGTAGGTAACTCTTTCCTTTTCTCTTGCTGCTTTTAAGATTATCTTACCTTTAATCTTGGGTAATGCAATTATGATGTGCCTTGGTGTGTGCTTCCTTGGATCCAACTTCTTTGGGACTCTGTGTTTCTTGGACTTATATGTCTATTTCTTTCACCAAGTAAGGGAAGTTTTTCTGTCATTTTTTCTCAAATAGGTTTCCAATATCTTACTCTCTCTTTCTCTTCTCCCTCCAGGACCCCCATGATGTGAATACTGGTACACTTGAAGTTGTCTTAGAGGCTCCTTACACTATCCTCATTTTTTTGGATTTTTTTTTTCTTGCTGTTGTCACAGGGTATTTTTGCTTCCTTATATTCTAAATTGCTGATTTGACTCTTGGCTCTTCCACTCTACTTTGAGTCCCTATAAGTTGTTCTTTATTTCAATTAGTGTATCCTTCATTTCTGACTGAATCTTTTTTATGCTGTTGAGGTCCTCACTATGTTCCTTAAGCATCCTTATAACAGTGTTTTGAACTCTGCATCTGACAGATTGCTTATCTTCATTTAGTTTAGTTCTTCTGGAGTTTTGATCTGTTCTTTCATTTGGGCCATGTTTCTTTGTCTCCTCATTTTGGCAGCCTCCCTAGTTTGTTTCCATGTATTAGGTAGAGCTGCTATGACTCCCTGGCTTGGTAGAGTGGCCTAATATAGTGGGCGCTCTTTAGAGTCCAGTGGCACAGCCTCCTCTATCACCCAAGCTGGGTACTTGAAGTACCCTCACTGTGTGGGCTGTATACATCCTTCTCTGGTAGTTGAGTGTTGATTGCTGTTGGCATGTCCAAGGTCAGCCACCACTTGTGATCTACAGATGGCTACTATTTGTTTTGGGCTTGGAGGTGTTCAGGTGAAGCCAAGCTATGCACCAAGGCCAGATGCTGCTAGTGCCAGGTCTGGTTCTATTTAGAGAGAGGTATGGGGCTTGTTGTGGCCAGATGCTACTTGTTTGAGAGAATTTAGGAAAATCTGAAGCATGAGCCAAGACAAGACACTTTGGAAAAGCCACTGGAAACAGTTTGGGTGGGCCCAAAATTTGGGTTGGTCAGGGCCTCAGGGAATCACCAGGGTGGGGCAAACTGTGAGCCAGGTTGATGGAGGCAGATATGATGCTAGCCTGTTGTTTCTGCTGGGGGAGAGCTCAGAAAGGAAACAATGGCCTTGCCAGCCCTTCTATCTGAGAGAAAACTGCTCTCAAGTTCTTACTCTGATGCTGGACAATTCACTTCCTACTGTATATCTCTGATGCCTTTCAATCTGCTGCTCTTGAACTGGAAGTCAGAGGGAGTGAGGCTGAATAAATCTGTGTGTGGGCCTTTTGAGACACTGCCTGGAATTCCACAAGTTTGTCTTCCATAGCCTCAAGTCCCATTGGTTTTTATAGCCAGAAATTATGGGGAACTTACCTTCCTGGCACGGGAACCCTGAGCTGGGGGGCCAGGAGTGGAGCTGCAACCCCTTGTTCCTGAGGTATCCCTCCTGATTTTTATCTGCCACAGGTGGGTGTGGGACCAGCCTGTTCTGAATCTCTGCCCTTTCTACTAGCCTCAATGTGGTTTCTTCTTTAATTCTGTAGTTGTAGGACTTCTATTCAGCTCAATTTCTGGCAGGTCTGAATGATCGTTGTTCTGTAGTTTAGTTGAAATTTTGATGTGGTTGTGTCAGGAGGTGAGCTGTGTTTACCCATGTTGCCATCTTTTCAAAAGTCTATTGATAGAATTTTCAGTTGTTTTTAGATTTGAGCTATTGTGAATAATGCTACCAAGAACATTTCTGGACTTTTCTGTTTGTGATATACTAATGAGCAGAAATCCTAGATCATAGGTTATGCATGTGTTTGAATTTAAGAAGTGATATCAAACAGGTTTGCAAAACCATTGTACCAATTATACTCCCATCAGCAGAATATGATTCTATATCCATCATTCTATATCTTTCCCAATATTTTGTATCACTATTTTTTTTAAACAGTTAGCAATTCTGGTGTGTGTGCTGAAGCACTACTTCATTTTTTAAAACACTGCTTTACTAAGATGTAATTCACATACCATACAATTCATCCATTTACAGTACAATACTCAGTGATTTTTAGTATATTCACAAAGTTACACAACCATTACTAGAATCAATTTTGGAACATTTTCATCAGTCCCCCACAGAAATGCCATACTCTTTAACAGTCACTTCCTATCTCCCTTAATACCTCCAGTTCTAGGCAACTACTAATCTACTTTCTGACTCTACAGATTTGCATATTCTGGACATTTCATATACTGTAAATGAAATTATTCAATTTTTTAGCCTTTAGTGTCTTGTGTCATGTATCAGTACATCACTTCTTTTTATTGCCAAATAATATTCCATTAAATGGATATACCACATTTCATTCATCCGTTCATCAACTGATAGACATATGGGCTATTTCTTCTTTTTTGACTACTATGAATAAAGCTGCTATGAACACTCATGTACAAGTTTTTGTGTGCACGTTTTCATTTTCCTTAGAGATATCTGGCATTTGTCGGATCACTCATGAGGCTGAGGCTTTTTCATTTCACATATTATTTGCCATTTGCATATCCTCTTTTACATGTGCCTATTCAAACCTCTTACCATTTTTTTCTATTGGATTGCCTTTTTCTTACTTATTTGTTAAGATTTGTTTATATGAGTTTATTCTGGATAAATAATGCAAATATCTCCTTCCAGTCTGTTCATCCTCTTTATGGTGTTCTTTAACAGAATTTCTTAATTTTAATATAGTCTAAATTATCATTCTTATCTTGATGATTAGCATTTTTCATTCTATATGGAAGTCATTTCCTATTTCCACAGTAATTGGTATATTCTCCTATATTATCTTCCAGGAGATTTATTGTGCCACCTTTCATATTTAGATCTATAATACATCTGGAATTAATTCTGTTTACAGTGTAAGGATGGGGTTGATTCATTTTTTTTATTTAGATATTCAATTATCCTTGCACCATTTATGAAAAAACTCTCCTTTCTTTGAAGTGCCATCTTTCTAAAACCAAAAGTTAATTTGTGCTGGTTTCTACATTCTCTCTTCTATTCCTTTGCACTATTTGTTGACCCTTGTGCCACTACCTTAATTACCACAGTGTTATAGCTAAAGCTATATAGTCTTCCATCTAATAGAGCAAATCTGCTTACCTAGTTTTTCCTGAAGTTTCCTGGCTTTTCTTAATCTTCACATTTCATATAAATTTTACAAGGAGTTTATTGAAATCGCTTCCTTTTCCCCCAAATCAGTTGGGATTTTGACTGGGGTTGCAATGAATCAAAAATTTCAGTTTGGATAGAACTGACATTTCTGCAGTACTTACTTTTCCAGTCTATGAACATGCTATATCATTCCATTAATTAAGTCTTCCTTAATTTTATGCTTTGTTTTGTTTGCATAGAGGTCTTGCACATTTTTTGCATAATTTATTTCTAGGTATTTTTAAAAATCATTTTAAGAGTTTTCTTAAAATCTCTCAAAGGTTCACAAACTGCAAACAAGCAGCATCTGGCCTTGATATGCCACCTACCTCTCATTAAGTGGCCCTAGCCTTGGTGTGCAGCTTGGCCTCTCCTGGGCACTTCCAAGCCCAGCACAAGTAGCAGATACCTGCTTGCAGATAGCTCTGTAGCTTGTACTGGGTGGCCCCAGGCAGGGAAGAGGCAGTGGCTGACCTGCTACAGAGCCAGTGCACCTGGTGGACAGCCTCAGACCATGCTGGATTACAACCCTACTACCTCCACAAGTGACATACTGAAGGGGTGGACTTGGTGAACAGCAAAACGCCACTGAAGCAGGTCCTGCTCTGCAGGGCCAGCTCCTGCACAGCAGGTCCTCCACTGTAGTTGCCAGTTCTCACAGCCAGTTGGCCTAGGAGTCTATAACTCCAGTGTTTCCAACAGCAGTTAAGGCTCAACTACAACAGATCAGTGCACACAACCCACATAGAGGTGCACTTGGAGTGCTTAGCTCAGATAACTGGGGAGGCTGTGCCACAGGGCCCTACAGGAAAACTAAAGGTCACTACACAAAGTCCAGGAGATGTAGCAGCTCTACATAATATATAGAACTCAGGGAAACAGTCAAAATTTGGACAAAGAAATGGGCCCCAAATGAAAGAACAGATCTCCAGAAAAAGAACTAACTAAAATGGAGGCAAGCAAACTACCAGATATAGAGGTCATAACAATGAATATAAGGATACTCAGTAAACTTAGTGAGAACTTTAACAACATGAAAAAGGACATAGAAACTATAAAACAAACCAGTTATAAGTGAAGGATACACTAAATGGAATGAAGAGTGATTTACAGAAAATGAACAGCAGAATAGATGATGCTAAGAATCAAATCAGTGATGTGGAATATAAGGAAGCAAAAAATACCCAATCAGGATAGCAAAAAGATAAATAAATTTAAAAAAATGAAGATAATGTAAGGAGCCTCTTGGACAACTTCAAGCCTAACAACACTCATATCATGGGAGTGCTGGAAAGAAAAAAGAACAAGAAATTGAAAACCTATTTGAAAAACTAATTATAGAAAATTTCCCTAGTCTGGTGAAGGACACAGACATACAAGTCCAGGAAATGCAGAGAGTCCCAAACAAGATGAACTCAAAGAGGCCCACACCAAGACATATCATAATTAAAATGCAATAGGTTAGCGACAAAGAGAATCTTAAAAAGCAGCAAGGGAAAAGCAGTCAGTTACCTACAAGGGAGCTCCCATAAAAATGTCAGCCAATTTCTCAACAGAAACTTTGAAGGCCAGAAGGGATTGGCAAGAAATTCAAAGTGATGAAAAGCAAGGACCTGCAACCAAGATTAGTCTACCCAGCAAAGCTATCATTTAGAATCAGAGAACAGATAAAGAACTTCCTAGAGAAGAAAAAGCTAAATGAGCTTATCACCACCCAAACTGATATTATATGAAATGTTAAACAGTCTTCTTTAAGAGGAAGAAAAGAAGAGATAAAAATATGAATAATAAAATAGCAATAAGTACACATTTATCAACAACTGAATCTGAAAACAAAATAAACAATCAAGCAGAACAGAAACAGACTCATATATACAGAGAATATTTTGATGGTTGCCAGATGGGAGGGAGGTTGGGTGTGAAGGCAATAAAGGGACTGAGAAGTACAAATTGGCTGTTCTGGAATGGTTGTGTGGATGTAGAGTGCAACATAGGGAATACAGTCAATGGTATTCTGGTTGCTATATGTGGTGTAATATGGGTACAGGATTCATCAGGATGATCACTTGGTGGGTTATGTGGTGTCTGGTCATGGGGGTGTATACCTGAAACTAATATAGTATTGTATGTTGACTGTAATTGACATATAATAAATAATAAAAAATGATTCAAAACAGTTATTTGAATTTTCATCTTTTATAAAATTTAATTTTCTAACTATTTCTGGCATATAGATAAGCAATTGATTTATGCATATTGACCTATTACCCAGTAATCTAATGAAATTCACTTAGGGATTCAAAATAATTAATCTTTACATGTTTTTGTATTTTTTTAAATGTATAAAGTCTATGAATAACATAAGTTTTCTTTCTTTGCAATCTTTACACTTTTATATCTTTTTCTTGACTTCTCTGCTCAGGGATGATTTATATTTACTCCTGCCTAGAACTTGTGAACATGGGTACTCACTAGAATTACCAGAATTCTAGGAATACCTCAATCTAAGTATGGGATTGAGATGACTGAAGATGAGCTACAGTCTCTGGGAACACCTAAAACAGATTTATCCTTATTCTACAATAGTAGCCTTTAGAGTCAGTTGGTTAGAGCATTGTCCCAATATGCCAAGGTTTCAGGTTTGATCCCCAGTCAGGACAACTACAAGAATCAACTAATGAGTACATAAGTGGAACTAAAAAATCAATGTTTCTCTCTCTCTCCCTCCCCCCACTCTTCTTTTCTTTCTTCTTTCTTTCTTTCTTTCTTTCTTTCTTTCTTTCTTTCTTTCTTTCTTTCTTTCTTTCTTTCTTTCTTTCCTTTTCTTTTCTCTTTTCTTTCTCTTCCCCTCCCCCTCCCCTCCTCCTCCTCCTCCTCCTCTTCTTCTTCTCTCTCGCTCTTGCTCTTTCTCTCAAATTCAATTTAAAAAAAGTGTTTCACCTACTTTAGTGATCCCAGGACACCAATTCTATGGCTTTGGTCCTTCTAGATTATCAAGTATGGCTCTGCTTCTTGGCCTTTCAGTTTTACCTGACTTAATTAGTGTAAATAACCAGAGAAATAAACACACTTATTATCAGTTCACCTTCCTGGGACTCTACTTCTTCAGGTCCTTGCCTGGTTATTTTTCTATCTTGTTAGCTCTCATGTGTCCACAGGCAGATGTGTTTAATTTTCATCTAATTATTCTAATTTTTCCTAATGGGAGTATCAGTCTGATTACCTAGTATGCCGTACCAGAAGCAGAAATAAATGTTTAATTATTGATGATGACAGATAAGGGGTAAATAGTAGCTAAAAGTACTAGAGAGCCTTTGGAAATGGATAGAATTGAAGTCTGAATCATCAATTAATACTGACTGAAGGGATAATTATTGGATTAAAAACTGAGGGAAAGCCCTCTGCTTTCATCTAAATTGTTAACTTACCCATCTTTGCTTAGAACATAGCTGTACACATAAATTAAATTTATTCAAATATATTCTATGCTCCTCTTTTGGGCAACGAGCATTTATAAACAACTATATACTACACTCAGCAGACAGCTTGGTTATAAAGGGAAGAAATTCAGAGAAGGAGAGATTATTTGACAACACAGGGAACACAAAAAAATAAACTGGAGTAAGATACTGAAAGTGGCTGTGGAGGGTAGGGCAGAAAACCAGTAGAGGACCTAGCCCTGAACAGGAAAATGCCACTTCTTATTTGAGCTTGAAGTAAAGAATGTGGCAGTCAGTGCAAATATTGTTACACTCACAGATTTAGGAATTAGAAAGCTTATATCCATTACCTCAATATTCTCAAAGTAAGAGGCAACGTTAAGGGTGGCATGGGGAGCTTAAGGTGAAGTCTCAGAATAACTACTGTGGGGAGGTGGGAGAAGGAAATCCACACTATCACATGATTTTTCTCCAGCAATGTTCAGTAGTGTGGATATAGGATAAATGGCTAGATTCATCCAAGATTACGAATTTATAGAGTACATATGGTGGAAAGCCAATGGGGTAAGGATTTTAAGATACTAAGAAGAGAATGACAATAGGGTCTAAGTTTAACAGAAAAGAAAGCAACACATGAGGAAGCTGATAGTAAAAAGAGATGGATATCTGGAACCTAAAGATCTGGATGAAGTCAAAGCAGAAAGTGAGTGAACAAAAGGGCTAGATAGAAAATAAACTGTAGTCAGAAGTTAGCACGCTAATTTATATTATAAGTAGGGCAGTTCCAGAAAAGAAGGTCCTGAATAGTCATTGAAGTGGTCTTCTGGAGTAGAATATAAATGACAGTTGCTGGAATTGAGATGACAAAGGGTATTAAAGGTTAGATCAGTGTTTCTTTATGCATTTTTCATTACTGTCCCCCTAAGTAGCCTTTTAAAATATTTTTTCTGGTTACCCCTTATCCCCCAAGAAGATTTAAGACTACAGATACACTGTATATCTGTTTATATATTATGAACATCTAAGATGTTTTACTCCCAAGATCCAATTTTCTTCCCAAGGAGGCAATATCCTCCTTGGGAAAAGGAGGATGATGAAAAGGCATGGGCTGGGGTATTGGATGGGTGGTCCACATGCATGCTGAAGTAGCTCAGAACGGCAATTCTTATTGTCAGGCTCATTTTTTTCATAACAGAAATTGATACTGAAAATTAATTAGTAAAATTTAATATCCCACTTGATTTTACGATTTCCAGGAACTTGTTATCTTACAAAGATTCTTTGGAATTTAATGTACTACTGGGATATATTTAGGTTGCTAGCAAAAGCAGTATCTCATTGTAACAAAAATTTAGAAGAGTTGAAATTATGTTAAACGAACATTTTGCCTCATGGGTGTTAATTATGCATATGAATATTGAAAATAATATTTAATATAAGAATCTTCCTATATTTTATTTGGTCAACTTTTCTTACCAACAAATCACTGAAACTACATTATTTACTATTGCTATTTTGCAATTTGTCACTTGGGGGCAGCAAAAATGCTCTGGAAATCAGAAGTATAGCATTTAACTCCCAGAACAGGTAGGCTATTAAAGATGTAAGGCATTATGTTAGGCAATAAAAATTGAAAAAATCTAAATGTCTAGACACAAAAGATATCATAATGTAATATAAGGGAAAAGGCATTATACATGAATAATTATAATACAAAATAGCAAAGGATGAGGGAAATGAGAGGAAAAAGGTACTTACAGGAATTCAGAAGAAGAATGTGAAGTTGAGTGAAGGTAACCGGGGTATTTGGGTGGGGAATAATGAATATAATTTGAGCACTGACTGGTGTGGCTCAGTGGGCTTGGTGTCATCCCAGAAACAAAAAGGTTACTGGTTCAATTCCCAGTCAGGGCATGTGCCTGGGTTGTGGGCTAGGTCCCTGGTTGGGGGCATGTAAGAGATCAATGTTTCTCCTGCACGTCAATATTTCTCTCCCTCTCTTCCTCCTCCCTTCCTCTCCCTCTAAAGATAAATAAATAAAAGCTTAAAAAATATAATTTGATTTGTTTAGAGCACACAGTACATACACAGGAGGGTTGAACACAATAGCAGACTAAGAAATTTGGACTTCAATCAATATTAAGAAGAATCTGTTAAAAGGGTGAGTATATGAGGTCTGTGGAAAAACTCTAATCACTGTTAATATAATGAGAATGGTTAGAGCAACATCAGTGTAAACTGGCAGCCAAGGAGAGTGGGCTGGAATGCACATGCGTAAACAATGACAATTTCACTGTACTAGTTAGTCGGGTGATAGACACTGTTGAATGAGCATGTGTACTGTGTGGCCATTGAATTCAAAATGACTGAGGGAGTACAGCAACAAGTCTGCATCAAATTTTGCATTAAGCTTGAACATTCCTCTGCAAAAACTATCTGGATGTTTCAGAAAGCTGTAGCTATGGGCAACTGGTAACTGGCAGCTTCATCATGATAATGTGCCTGCTCATGTACCATATCTGGTGCAGAGTTTTTTGGCAAAAGATGAAATCACCCAGGTGACTCAGCCACCCTACAGCCCAGATTTGGTGCCGTGTGACTTCTGGCTTTTCCCAAAACTAAAATCACCTTTGAAAGGGAAGTGATTTCAGAACATGGACGAGATTCAGGTAAATATGATGGGGCAGCTGATGGCAATTGGGAAAACTGTGTGAGATCCCAAGGTGCCTACTTTGAAGGGGACTGAGGTATCACTGTTCTGTGTACAATGTTTCTTGTATCTTTGTCAATAAATGTCTCTATTTTTCATAGTGCATGGCTGGATACTTTTTGGACAGACTTCGTACAAGGCAGAGGAAGAAAGGACAGCAAAGATGGAAGAGGAAAGAGGGACAAGGGATGGGCAAAGAAGGGTGAGAAGAGAGGGAAAGAAACACAGGAGATAGATTTATGCAAGTCCTGTCTACAGCTCTGATTAGATACAACTGATCTGGCTATTAGTTTTTGTTCACTCAGTGACTAGTATGAGCCAGACATGGAACTAGGTGCTGAAGACTATGAGTGAACAATGGCAGACATGAACAGTTTACTAACTCTCTTCTCTACTAGACAAGTTTGGGAGGATCAGAAAGGTTAAATAATGTTCTTGGGTTTTCATTTCTCCATACATACATATGCTCATGACCACTGGTCTAACAAGAGAAGCAAAATGCCTACATTCAATAGCAGTCATATAAAAATAAAGAAACAATTCTTAGCTTTCTTCTGCTTCATGGGAAAACAGAAAAAGTTTCTCATGAGTTTCCCCTATTTCTTTTTTTTTTTTTTTTTTTAATTTAAGAGAGGTTGGATTTGTGGTGGTAACACATACGTAACAAGTGATAATAGGTATCTCATACTGGCTTCTGGCAAAGATGAAGGCACAGGTAGATATGCTTCGCTTCCTTGCACAACCAAAAGAAGGATAACAACCAATTAAAAAAAAACACACAACCAGAACAGCCAGAAAATCAAATTGTAAGGGAATCTGACAACCAAGGAGTTAAAGAAGACACATTCATCCAGACTGGTAGTAGAGGTGGAGATGGGCAGCCAGGATAGAGAGGATGTATGGCAAGGTGGTTCCGGTGGACCAGACAGGTGATGCGGTGGCTGGTGGACTGTGCAGACCCATATTCATGTGCAGATAAACCAGGAGAAACAACTGGGGAGCAAGACAGACTATGCAAACCAGGGTTCCAGTGCTAGGAAAAAAAGTATCAAAACCTTTGGCTGTAAAAATATGTGAGGGTTGCGGTGGCTGGGATAAACTGTTAATCTCACAGGAGAGCTGGATGGAGGGGACCACAGGGTCCTAGAACATACACAAGCCTACCCAACTTGGAATGAGCACCAGGGCAGCACCTGAAAGAGCACAACTGATGTGTGGAAAGTGGGGAAAGGACGGAAAGTGGGGTGAGGGTCAGTAAGCAGCACTGTTCCCTCTCTGGCCCTTCTCCCACATACAGTGCCACAACCCAGTGATGTGGGTTGCCCCACCCTTGTGAATACCTATGCCTCTACCCCTTACAACATAACAGGTGTGCTGAGACAAAGAAATATGGCCCAAATGAAACAACAGATCAAAACTCCAGAAAAAGAACTAAGCAATGAGGAGATATCCAACCTATCAGATGCAGGGTTCAAAACAGTGGTAATCAGGATGCTCACAGAAATGATTGAGTATGCTTGCAAAATAAAGAAAATATACAGGGAACCAACAGTGAAGGGAAGAAAACTGTGACTCAGATTAATGATTTGGAACAGAAGGAAGGAAACATTCAACCAGAAGAAAATGAAGAAATGAGAATTCAAAAAAATGAAGACAGGCTTAGGAACCTCTGGGACAACTTTAAAATTCCAACATCTGAATCATAGGGGTGCCAGAATCTGAATCATAGGGGTGCCAGAAGGAGACGAAAAGCAAGAAAGTGAAAACTTGGCAGCACAGTAGGAGGAGGCAAATTCCACTTCCCCCTACACACAGGAGAAAAACCTAGATGATCTACATAAGAACAGAGAAGACAGCCAACAGTACCACAGCATATATGAAAATAGGAGATCAAAATCAGTAGTGGACATTGAAAAACCAGATGGTAAGAATTCTTCAGGACAATAAGAGCCCAGGGATCGGTGCGGAGACCAGGGTGGCTGAAGCCCCAGCCTGGTGCTTGCCGGGACTGCCACAGGGTTCTAGGGAGAGAGCCAGGTCAACCACTGGCTCCCTGGCCAAACTAAGGTTGAGCTGCAAGGGGTGAGACCTGGTTGCTTGAAGTCACAGAGAGAGAAGTTAAGGTCTGGGTGGCAAACACGCTGGGGCTGTGAGCACCCACGCATAGCCCTGGGTGGAGTGCATGCTGGAGCCTGTGTGACCAGAGGCACCCGTAACCAGAGGAGGGGGCTTTGTGGAAGACCTGTAACCCACGCCGGGAACCCGGGGAGTGCAAGTGATCCATGGGAGAACCAGAACCCACGCACGTGAACCCAGGGAGTGCGCAGGATCCGTGGGGAACTCGGAGTTCATGCCTGTGACCTTAGGGTGAGCGTGTGCACCACAGAAACCCGGAACTCTCACTCCTAAACTCAGGCAGTGTGCACGCTACATAGGAGAACCAGAGCTCACACCCGTAAACCCGAGGAGTGCACACAATCCATGGGAAACCTGGAGCTTCACCCATGAACCCAGGGTAAGCATGCAAAATGCGGGAAACCCACAGAGCCCACTTGTAAACTCTGCAGCATGCACGCTTCGTGGGAAACTGGGACCGCACCCATAAACCAAGGATGGTGTGCGTGCCCCGTAGGAGACCCAGAGCTCATACTTGTAAACCTCAGGGAGTGCTTGATCCGTGGGAGACCCAAGCTCACACCCATAAACTCGGGGAAAGCACGCGGTTGACAGCAGGCCTAGAGACCACACCCCCAGGCCCTGCTCAGAGAGGTGCCAGGCTAGCCCTGGGGAGAGCAGCCCAAAGCTGACTGAGTGCTGAACAGGGAGAAAAGTGATACCATCACCCCTCAGCCGTTGCAGCCAACAAGACCAGAAAAAACAGCTTGGCAAGTTTGAAAACAGCAAGACTGGTTTTTTTTTCTTCCCTAATTAATTTTTAAATTATTTTTTATTATTTTTATCGTTTTTACCCCTCAATTCCTTGCTTCTCTTTACTTCTTTCTTGCTTTATCCTTCATCCTTTCTTTCTAATTTTAACTCTGCTTCCTTTCTCTTTTCTTTCTTTTTCATTTTTTTCCTCTTCTCTCTTTTTAAATATCCATGAGCGAGACAAAACAAAACAAAACAAAACAAAACAAAAAATACCTGGAACTGTGAGAAAACCAGAGTTGGTCCCAAAGAGGGGGCATACCAACAGCTGACACAGTGGAAGCTGTGAACACCAGGATACCCAAAGGAGAATGCTCCACTGAATCTCACAGGTATCCTACCACAGAAGTTAACACCATAAACCCAGGGAGCCAGAACAGATCAATTTAAGAAGCTGAGGCTAACAAGAAGAGTCTCACAAACAATGGGAAGACAAAGAAACAATCCCCAAATGAAAGGAAAGGAGGAAGCCCCAGAAAAAAATGCTAAATGAAACAGAGGCAACTCAACTATCAGATATTGAGTTCAAAGCAATGGCTGTCAGGAAGCTCAATGGGCTCTCACAGAGCTACCAGAAACTACAGGGGAGCTACGATGAACTCAGTGCAAACTATAACAACATGCAAAAGGAAACAGAAACTATCAACAAGGGCCAAGAGGAAATGAAGAATACAATTTCTGAACTGAAGAACACAGTAGAAGGAATCAAAAGTAGAATTGATGAAGCAGAAGATCGGATCAGCGAGTTGGAGGACCAAGTAGAAAAAAACATCCAGAAAGAGCAAGAAAAGGAAAAGAGGCTCAGAAAGAATGAAGAGGGATCAAGAGAAATGCAAGACAATATGAAACATATTAATATCTGTATAATAGGGATACCAGAAGCAGAAGAAGAAGAGCAAGGGATAGAAAACCTATTTGAAAAAGTAATGATGGAAAACTTCCCTAATTTGATGAGAGAAAAAGTCACACAAATCCAGGAAACGCAGAGTCCCAATCAAGAGGAACCCAAAGAGGCCCACTTCAAGCCACATCATAATTAAAATGGCAAAATTCCAAGACAAAGAGAGAATCTTAAAGGCAGCAAGGGAGAAAAAGGAAGTAACATACAAGGGAGCCCCGACAAGGTTAACATACAAGGTCTCAATGGAAACGCTCCAAGCCAGAAGAGAATGGCAAGAAATACTCCAAGTAATGAGAACCAAAGGCCTGCAACCAAGACTACTTTACCCAGCAAGGCTTTCAATCAAGATAGAAGGCCAAATAAGGAGTTTCCCAGACAAAAGAAGTCCAAAAGAATACACCTCTACCAAACCAGTTCTGCAAGAGATGCTAAAGGGACTGCTTTAAGGAAAGGAAGGAAAAGAGAGAGAGAGAGAGAGAGAGAGAGAGAGAGAGAGAGAGAGAGAGAGAGAGAGAGAGAGAGAGAGAGAGAGAGAGAGAGAGAG
>PVKU01012652.1:0-33934 GCA_004027475.1 Anoura caudifer | reverse complement strand
AACAGAAAAGAAGGAAGAAACAAGAATTCAGAAAAATGAGAGGCTTAGGAACCTCCAGGACATCTTTAAACGTCCCAACATCCGAATTATAGGGGTACCAGAAGAGAAGAGGAAGGGCAACAAGTGGAAAACTTATTTGAGCAAATAATAAAGGAGAACTTCCCCAATCTGGCAAAGGAAATAGACTTTCAGGAAGTCCAGGAAGCTCAGAGAGACCCACAGAAGTTGGACCCAAGGAGGAACACACCAAGGCACATCATCATTACATTAGCCAAGATTAAAATGAAGGAGAGAATTCTAGAAGCAGCAAGGGATAAGGGCACAGTCATCTACAAAGGAGTTGCCATCAGACTATCAGCTGATTTCTCAAAAGAGACCTTACGGGCAAGAAGAGGCTGGAAAGAAGTATTCCAAGTCATGAAAGTCAAGGACCTATATTCAAGATTGCTGTATCCAGCAAAGCTGTCATTTAGAATGGAAGGGAAGATAAAGTGCTTCTCAGATAAGGTCAAGTTAAAGGAGTTCATCATCAGCAAGCCCTTATTATATGAAATGTTAAAGGGACTTACCTAAGAAAAAGAAGATCAAAAATAGGACAGTAAAAAGACAGCAAATTCATAGATATTAACAGTCACACCTAAAACAAAAACAAACTAAGCACACAGTAGAACATGAACAGAAACCCAGAAATGGAGATCACATGGAGGGTTAGCAACAGGGGAGTGGGAGGAGGAGGGAGGGGGAGAGAGGCGGAAAAGGTACAGAGAATAAGTAGCATAGACAGTAGTTAGAACATAGACAGGGGGAGGGCAAGAATAGTATGTGAAATGTAGAAGCTAAAGAACCTATGACACATGGACATGAACTAAAGGGGGGGAATGTGGGTGGGAGGTGATGTGCGGGGTGGAGGGGAATGATGGGGGAGAAATGGGACAACTGTAATAGCATAATCAATAAAATGTATTTAAAAAAAGAGTTACGGAGTGTTCTTATGAATCCTTCACCCAGCTTTCCCCTAATGTTAACATCTTACATAACTTTGGTACAACATATTTCTCAAAACTAAGAAATTAACATTGCTACATACTTTTAACTAAACTTCGGACTGATTTTTGTCAGTTTTTCCCGTAATGTCCTTTTCTGTTCCAGGATCTCACATGGCATTTACTTGTCACATCTTTTTAGTTTTCCCCCAATCTCTTGGCTGTTTCTTTGTCTTTTCCTTGCTTTGCACAGAAAAACACTTTTGAAAAGGACTAGTCAGGTATTTTGTAGAATGTCCCTTAATTTGCATTTGTCTAATATTTTCCTGTGAGTAGATTGGGGTATGGATTTGGGACAAGAAAACCACATAGACTATGACCCTCTCCTCATGTCCTGCCATGGTGGACATGATACAACAGGCCTTCTTCCTGGTGATATATCTATCAGCCTTGATAATGTGAGTAAGGGTTTGTCTCCACAGTGAAGTCACAATTTCTCCTTTCCCTACACTAGTCATTAGAAAATAGTAATAGTAATAGTAAAGCCACATACAAAGGGAGAAGAATTAAATTAAATTGGAGGGAGGATTGTCAAGAAATTGTGGACATCTGTTCAAACAATTGTAGTAATTAGGAAGTATCTGGGGAAAGGTGCTCTGAGGCCATGTAAATATCCTGTCTCTGTAAGAGACAGGATATTTGTTCTCCCACTAAGTTTAACACCCATCAGTGGCCTTGGCTACTGCAAGGTATCTCTCTCTCTCTCTCTCTTTTTTTTCTGTATAATTGACTAATGAACTATTTCTTGACTAATAAAATACAGCCACAAAGAGAGGTCAGAGATTTAGCTGTCACGGTAGGGCAACAGAGATTCCTGACTCTGATTACAGTAAGAGTTTGGTGAGATTTGTGTTTGCACATGTGGAAGTCTTCCTCCTAAGAAGCTTCCTGGCCGCTTGTCCTTTGGTCAGTGTAGGCCATCTGTTACTGACTGCATTTAGGCTGCAGGGAAAGTGTAAGTGTGGCTGCTACCATTGAAACATTGATCGACATTGCTCTCTATCGCTGTGATCTCTCCTTGTCATCACTTTGGATTGAAAACTAACAAGTTCTGGGACAACAAAGGCAGAGTGGAAATGCTGTTCCATACAGGAGAGGAGCAGATGTTAAACTCTTGAGTGTGAGTGTGTTTGTATGTTTGTGTGTGTGTGTGTGGGGGGAGGGTTCAGCATTTGGAACTACCCTTTAGTCATGCAGCCTGTTTAAAATCCCTGTATAAAATACTCAGGTACCTCTCCTATATATGATACTTAATTAAAGACAGTCATTTCCCCTGGACTGCAAGCTTTTTGAAGGACAGACTAAGTGCTTTGATGATCATTGTGAGCCCAGCATATTGGAAGGCACATAGAAGGCACTAAATCAAATTAATTGAATTGACAGATGACAAATAACCTAGAGTTAGGCATGTCCATGCTTTCCCACAGTTTCTCTAACTTTCCATGACTTCAATCACAGAAGCAGTCTTGTGTATGGTGGTTATATTCTCTTGTATATGGTAGTGAGGATAGTGTTACAGTTTACTTATATTATGAAGTATTGAACTATGATATAGAACACTATTAGGGATAAATTGACTTTAGGCATAGTGGAAAAAAGATAGGTTGTGGTATCAGTGATGTATGTATTCAAATCTCAGCTTCATCACTTATTGGCTATGTAACATTGTGGAATACATCATCAAGCTCCCAGACATTATACTGAGTGTGTTCTTCTGTATAACATAGCATTTGTTGTGAAGATTAGCTGAAATTTTGCATACAATGTATGTATATATGGGTATGCATGTATAAATGTGTACATATGTACTTGTATGTGTATGTACACCTATACATACATGTGTATGTGTGTATATATTCTAAGGTATATGTATTTCTGTTTAGCTATCATCTATCCCTCTGTACTGTGTATCTATAGTTCTTGGCATATGGTTATTGTATTAATCAGTGGCTATTGGGAACTGCCCTGCCTGGTTTCAGAAGCTGTAATTTCCCATGGCTAAGGCTGAGTAAAGGACCATAAGCCACTTAGGAGACAAAACTTATCTTCCTTATGGGGCACCACCTCTGCCTCCTTTCTCTTCACCTTGCTTGATCCCAGGCAGATGACTGGTTAGCCAATGATGGCTAAGATTCCTCAAAACAGGGATGACTTAAGATAGGCATGGTCACTAAGGGGCCCTCAGGGAAGGATGTGGGGGCTATAGAAAAAGGGGGTGATGGGCCCTCACCTCTCAGCTTTGACATAGCTTGGGTCCTCATTCTGTCTGCAAGAAGTGTCCTAATCTCTTGGCTGCCTTACTTCCCCTGCCTGACTTAACCCTGAAACAATGCCTTAAGCCTGAAACTATGCTGGAGGTGGGTGCAACCCTATGCTGGAAAGGGCAGGTTCCCTAGGGTGATCAGGCTTAAGAAAGAATGCACAAAATCCTATAAAATCTACTTTGCTAATTTGAATGAGAAGGGTCCAAGCAGGAAGTAAGTTTGTTCCTCAAAGTTTTATGGCCCTTTAACTATCTGACTCTGACTCAGAATAAGCCCTCAGAGTTCTTTGAATGTTATCTATTGTTTAATAATTTCTGCCTGACAATGACTGATGAGCTTTACGTGTATATACCCTGTATTCCTGTGCAAATTGAACCCAATAAAAGCTTGTCAAGGGAAGGATTGAGGAGCTCTCCCCTTGAGAGAGTGGCCATGCCATCCCTTTTCCTCCACAGGACTTGGTAGTCCATGTGAATTTGCCTCGTCTCATCCATAATGCTGCAGACCCCAAGAGCTGGGATCCGTGTTGAGGGTCCATATTTCAGCAAAGAAAATTTAATACAAGGAATTGGTTAAGCAGGTGTTAGAGAACTGAAAAATCAAGGGGACACTGAGGTAATGAAGAGGATGCACCTGCTGGAAGAGGTACCACCTGATCAGTGCCAGCGGCACAGGGAGACGCTGGGAGTATCAGGATCTAGAAGCTTGGAGGAAAGGCCTGTCTTGCTCAGTGAGGGCGCCTGGCAGTTGGTGCTGGTTTTGCAGGAGGACACAGTGAGTTGGCACTGACAGTGTCAAAACATTAACAACAACAACTAAAGTTGAGACTAGTACCAACTGCTGCTGGAGAGAGGCTGTGACTAGGGACGTTGACAGGGCAGCATGCCCTCAGTCAAGGGGAAATGGGTGGGGGCCTGCCCTGGCATCACAAAGCACATATGTATGGAAGGGAGTGGAAATGAGAAACAACAGTGTGGCAACTGTGGAACTTGACTTGATTTATTCATTATTTTACCAGCTGCCTAATTCCATTGTACAACTATAGCACAATGTAGTTATCCATTTTTATTATTTGAAATGATGCTGCAATGACCATTCCTTTAATTTTCTTTGGATTGTAGTTGGGGGGACCTTGTATAATATTCTCCAACTCATAAGGGAGTTATTAATTAATACTTTCTTCTTCCAACACTGAATGTATAAATACTATATAAAATCAGGTATTTACACATATTATAGCAAAATATTTTCTCTTATTTTATCCTCTCGGAAGGAAGACTGTCAGAGAATGAAGACAAGCACCTAGCAGAGTGCATAGACTAACACAGTTTTTTTCTTTTTTTTCACAACCCTGAATATATTTATTGTGTTGTTTTTATTTTATTGTTGTTCAAGTACAGTTGTCTGCATTTCCTCCACATACTCCCCCACCACCACCCATCCCCGCCTCCCTCCCCTGATTTTACACCCCCTTGGTTTCGTCCATCTGTCCTATATAGTTGTTGCTGAAAACTCTTCACCATTTTCCCCCCAATATCTCCTCCCACTTCCCCTCTGATCACTGTCAGATTGTTCTTAATTTCAATGTCTCTGGTTATATTTTTCTTGCTTGTTTGTTTTGTTCATTAGGTTCCATTTAAAGGTGAGATCATATGATATGTGTCTTTCACTGCCTGGCTTATTTCACTTAGCATGATGCTCTCCTGATTCATCCACGTTGTTGAAAAGGGTAGGAGCTCCTTCTTACTTTCTGCTGTGTAGTATCCCATCATGTAGATGTACAATAGTGTTTTGATTCATTCATTTACTGATGGGCACTTAGCTTGCTTCCAACACATGGCTATTGTGAATTGTGCTGCTATGAACATTGGTGTGCACAAGTTCTTTTGGATTGGTGTTTCAGGGTTCTCAGGATATAATCCCAGCAGTGGAATTGCCGGGTCAAAAGGCAGTTCCATTTTTAGTTTTCTGAGGAAATGCTATACTGATTTCCACAGTGGCTGCAGCAGTCTGCATTCCTAACAGTGTACTAGGGTTCCCTTTTCTTCACATCCTCTCCAACACTTGTTTGTTGATTTGTTTATGATGGCCATTCTGAGTGGTGTGAAGTGGTATCTCATTGTGGTTTTAATTTGCCTGTCTCTGATAGCTAGTGAAGATCAGCATCTTTTCATGTCTCTGGATCCTCTGTATATCCTCCTTGGAGAAGTGTCTGTTCAGGTCTTTTCCGCATTTTTTAATTGGGTTGTTTGTCTTCCTGGAGTGGATTCATATGAGTTCTTTATATATTTTGGAGATCAAACCCTGGTCTAGGGTATCATTGGCAAATATGTTTTCCCATACAGTTGGTTCTCTTTTCATTTTAATGCTGTTTTCTTTAGCCGTACGGAAGCTTTTTATTTTGATGAGATCCCATTTGTTTATTCTTTCCTTTATGTCCCTTGCTCTAGGAGACATATCGTTGAAAATATTGCTGCATGGAATATCTGAGTATTTCCTGCCTATGCTTTCCTCTAGGAATTTCATGCTATCACAAATTATATTTAATTTTTTAATTCACCTTGAATTAATTTTTGTGTATGGTGTAAGTTGATGATTGAGTTTCATTCTTTTGCATGTAGCTGTCCAGCTCTCCCAACACCATTTGTTGAAGAGGCTATTTTTACTCCATTTTATGCTGCTGCCCCCTTTGTCAAATATGAATTGGCCATAGAGACTTGGGTTTATTTCTGGGCTCTCTATTCTGTTCCATTGGTCTATGTGCCTGTTTTTATGCCAGTACCAGACTGTTTTGATTACAGTGGCCTTGTAATACAGTTTGATATTGGGTATTGTGATACCTCTTACTTTGTTCTTTCTCAAAATTGCTACAGCTATTTGGGGTCATTTATGGTTCCATTTAATTTTTGAAATGTTTGTTGTCTATCTGTAAAATATGTCATTGGTACTTTAATAGGGATTGCATTGAATGTATAAATTTCTTTGGGTACTATGCACATTGTGATGATGTTAATTCTTCCACTCCATGAACAAGGTACAAGCTTCCATTTGTTTGTGTCTTCCTTAATTTCTTTCTTCAGTGTTGTGTAGTTTTCTGAGTACAGGTGTTTTACCTCCTTGGTTAGGTTCATTCCTAAGTACTTTATTTTTCTTGTTGCTATAGCAAATAGGATTTTTTTTCCTGATTCGTGTTTCTGACATTTTATTGTTGGTGTACAAAAATGCTTTTGATTTCTGAATATTGGCTTTGTATCCCACTGTTTTGCCAAATTTACTTAACAGGTTGAGAAATTTTTTGGTGGAGTCTATAGGATTTTTTATGTACACTATCATGTCATGTGCAAACAATGACAGTTTTGCTTCCTCTTTTCCAATTTGGATGCATTTATTTCATTTTCTTTTTTTTAATTTATTTTAATTGTTGTTCTTGTACAGTTTTCTGTCTTTTACCATTTATTTCATTTTCTTGTCTGATTGCTGTGGCTGGGACTTCCAATATTATGTTAAATAGGAGTGGTAAAAGTGAGCATCCTTGTTTTGTTCCTGATCTTAGTGGGAAATCTTTTAGTTTTTGCCCATGGAGTATGATGCTGGCTGTAAGTTTCTCATATATGGCATTTATTAGGTTGAGGATGCTCCCACTATTCCCACTTTGCTGAGTGTTTTAATCATAAATGGGTGCTGTACCTTATCAAATATTTTTCACATCTATTAATATGATCATGTGGTTTTTATCTTTCTTTTTGTTTATGTGATGTATTATGTGTATTGATTTGTGAATATTGTACCATCCTTGCATCCCTGGGATGTATCCCCCCTGATTTTGCCCTATAATCTTTTTAATGTATTGCTGGGTACAGTTTGCCAATGTTTTGTTGAAGATCTTAGCATCTATGTTCACTAGCGATATTGCCCTGAAGTTTTCTTTCTTTGTTGTATCTTTATCTGGTTTTGGGATCAGGGTGATGCTGGCTTCAGAAAAAGATTTTTGGAGTCTTCCATCTTCTTGGATTTTTTGGAACACTCTGAAGAATAGGGGTTAGCTCTTTCTTAAATGCTTGTAAAATTCTCTTGTGAAACTGTCCCATCCAGGGCTTTTGTGTGCTAGGAGGTTTTTGATTACTGCCTTAATTTCATCAGCTGTTATTGGTCTGTTCAGGCTTTCTGCTTCTTCTTCACTCAATTTTGGAAGATTATATTTTCCTAGAAATTTGTCCATTTTACCTAGGTTTTCAAATTTCTTGGCATATAGTTTTTCATAGTAATTACTTACAATATTTTGTATTGCTGTGGTATCAGTTGTCATCTCTCCTCTTTCATTTCTGATTGTGTTTGGGTCCTCTGTCTTTTTTTCTTGATGAGTCTGCTTAAGGGCTTCTTGATTTTGTTTATGTTTTCAAATCCCTGGATTTATTGATCCTTAGGATGGTGCTTTTATTCTTTATATCATTCAATTCTGCTCTGATCTTGGTTGTTTCCTTCCTTCTACTTGCTCTCAGCTGTCTTTGTTGTTCCTCCAGTTCTTGTAGATGTAGTGTTAGGTTGTTTATTTGAAATATTTCTATCTTTTTTACGTAAGTCTCTATTGCTATGAACTTTCCTCTCAGGATTGCCTTCGCTGTGTCCCATAAGTTTTGGATTGTTGTGAGTTCACTTTCGTTTGTTTCCGAAAATTTTTGACTTCTTCCATGATCTCATTCTTTACCCATTCATTGTTCAATAGCATGCTATTCAATCTCCATGAGTTTGAGTGTTTTTGAGTTATGTCCTTGAGGTTGGTTTTGGTTTCAGTCCCTGTGGTCAAAGAAAATGCTTGATATGATTTCAATTTTCTTGAATTTGTTGAGACTTGTTTTGTGTCCTATCATGTAGTCTATCTTTGAAAATGTTCCATGTGCATTTGAAAAGAATGTATATTTTGCTTCTTTGAGATGTATGCCAGTTAATTCCATATGGTCTAGGACATTGTTCAGTACCACAATATCTTTGTTGTTATTTTGTCTAGAAGATCTATTTTTGACAGTGGGGTGTTAAAATCCCCCACTATAATTGTGTTGCTATCAATATCTTTGAGTCCTCCAAGATTTTCCTTGTATATATGGGTGCTCCTGTTGGGTGCATATATATTTACAATGTTTATGTCATCTTGATGGATTCTTCCTTTGAGTGTTATGCAGTGACCTGTTTTTATGATCCTTGTTTTGAAATCTGTTTTGTCTGATATGAATATTGCTTCCCCAGCTTTTTTTCCCTGTCCATTTGCTTGGAATATTTTTTTCCCCAGCCCTTCACCTTCAGTCTGTGTGAGTCTTTTGTTCTGAGGTGGGTCTTTTGTAGACAGCATATGTGTGGGTCATGATTTCTTATCCATTCAGGTATTCTATGGCTTTTGATAGGAGCATTTAGTCCATTTATCTTTAAGGTTATTATTGATAGGTACATAGTCATTGCCATCTTACTTCCTTTGTACCTGTGTTCCTCTCTCTCTCTCTCTTTCTCACTATTTTTCTTCCTTTTCTTAAAGCAGACACTTTACCATCTGTTGTGGTCTGGTTAGGAGGAATTGTATTCTTTGAGCCTTCTTTTGTCTGGGAAACTCCTTATTTCACCTTCCATTTTAATTGAGAGCCTTGCTTTATAGAGTAGTTTTGGTTGCAGGCCTTTGTTTTTCATTACTTGAAATATTTCTTGCCATTCCCTTCTGGTTTGGAGTGTTACCACTGAGAAGTCAGCTGCTAGTCTTATCGGGGCTCCCTTGTATGTTATTTCCTGTTTCTCCTTTGCTGCCTTTAAATGTCTCTCCTTGTCTTGGAATTTTGCCATTTTAATTATAATATATCTTGATGTGGGCCTCTTTGGGTTCCTCTTGATTAGGACGCTCTGTGTTTCCTGGATTTGTGTGACTTTTTCTCTTATCAAGTTAGGGAAGTTTTCCATCATTACCTTTTCAAAGAGGGTTTCTATTTGTTGCTCTTCTTCTCCTTCTGGTATCCCTATTATACAGATATTATTATGTATCATGTTGTCCCGCAGTTCCCTTAACATCTTTTCATTCTTTCTGAGTCTTTTTTCCTTTTCTTGCTCTTTCTGGGTGTTTTTTTCCTACTTTGTCATCCAGCTCGCTTATTCAGTCCTCTGCTTCATCTAGCCTGCTTTTGATTCCTTCTACTGAATAATACAGGTTTTGATAAAGTGTGATTCTGATGCTGCTGAAGTGGGTTATTACCTACCCCATATACAATGTGTTGCCAGGAGAGTCCAAGTATTCACTTCATTTCTCACTGAATGTAGCAATGAAATGCTCACAAATTGCACATTTTAATGGTAAATGTTGTAGTTCTCTGTATTCACTTTCCTAGGAACTGGTGAATAGCTCAGGGATGTCAGGCCAAAGCATACCACTTCAATAAGGAAGTCATTTTTGAAATGTTCTGTAAATGTCTGTATATTTGCTTGATTCTTCTGTTAAAGATCATATGTGGTACTCAAGGAAGATAAAACATTTTAGAAAAACAAGATCGCCATCTTGTGGAGTATTTGAGCAGCATTTATTCTTTTATTTTAATACATGTGCTGCCATTTACAAGGTGGAATTCTATGTAGCAGAAAGTAAGAAGGAACTCCTAACCTTTGTGACAGCATATGGAACTGGAGAGTATTATGCTAAGTGGAATAAGCCAGGTGGTGACAGACAAATACCATATGATCTCACCTTTAAGTGGAACCTAATCAACAAAACAAACAAACAAGCAAAATATATCCAAAGATACTAAAATTGAGAACAGGCTGACAGTGACCAGAGAGGAGAGGGGAGAGGATTATAGGGGAAAAGGGTGAAGGGTTTTCAGGAACAATTATAAAGGACACATGGACAATAACAAGGGGGGTGGAAATAGGAGAGGGAGGTTGGGAGGGCTGGGCTGGTGGGGAGGGTTGGTGGGAAAAGTCAGAAAACTGTACTTGAACAACAATAAAAAAATGTAAAAAAAATAAAAAAGTCATAAAAAATATATGTGCTGCCAAAGTGAGCACTAGTTCTTTAAGTTTATATAAACTGTTGTGCTATCACCAGTGATTTGTAGGATTCTTTCAACTTTTCTCAATATGGGTTTTCTCACTGCATCTCATCTTTTTATTTCATCTATTCTATGGCATTGAGGTGGTATTGGTTTCAATTTACATATGAGCTTTTGCGGACATGCAATCTCCATCAAATACAACTTAATACATCATCTGTCATTTGCTGCTTTTGTCTATTTGTCTCCTAATTTTCATAGCTTGCATCAAACTCTGATTTTGCAGTTTGCCTGTACTTCCATGGAGAATATCAGGAAATTTCTTTTAAAATCCACTTAACTGCTACAATTTAGAGGAGAGGAGATAGAATATGGAGTTGAACAAAGGTCAGGCATGCCTCCTTGTGAGCATGAAACTTCTCTCTCCAGTTGCCTCAATTTTGGCTAATCTGTTCAGCATGTGTACTTTACACATTGGTTCTGCTCTTCCTCCATACAATGTTGGTAGAGAGCTTGAAACCTGGAAGGCTTCACACCATTAGAAGGATTCAGGGTACTGGTATCCACAGTAGGTCTTTCTTCTTGTCTCCCTGCTTATCATCACATGGGCAGAGGTGAGGAATGGCAGGAATATGGGACATCTTGGGGCTTAGAAAAGGAAGAACTAGCCGTCAAAGTGCTGGCAGCAGAGTGTCTAGCTGGCTGCTCTTGCAACAGAATAAAATGCTCAGCTCCTTTGACTCCATCTTGTTCAAACATGCTTTTTGTTCCTATGGCCTATTGGTTAATAGCATCTGCTTAGTCTTGCATGCAGCATTAGAGGAATTCTTCTTGCAGAGTTTTACAAAAACAGCCCCTTATCAGAAAATTGCCCCTTCTGAGGAGATAAGAAAAGTATGTGCTGTTTAACCTCTGGACCAGGCTCACATCAACAGACTAAAAACAAAGCCTCCTTGAACCCTTGATGGTACCCAGATGTTACCTGGGTAACTATTTGTGATAGTTACCTCTTGCCCCTCCCATTTCCCTCTTCCCTTGATATAAGAGAAGCCTGAATTCTGTACTTTCTTAATATGGTTCTTTATGATGCTAGTTCCCTATCTTCTAGGTTTGTGGCCTTTCCAAATAAAGTTGCTTTTCTTGCCCCAACACTCTGTTACTTGATTTATTGGCTGTCATGGGGCGAGCAGTAGGAGCTTAATTCAGTTACACCTTCTGATTACCTAAAACCACCTCCTGGCTCCAAATAAAAGTCTAAAATGCGCCTTAGTTAAAGGAGGAAAAATAAAACATACAAATCAAATCAAAGTCTTTTACATAGCTGTTAATTTTTTGCATGCTCTCAAATGTATTGGTGAAAAAAAGTTTCATATATAGAATTCTTGGAGCAACTTGCTCAGTGGTATTCTTTTTTGAGTCAGGCAGTCAACTTCCTGAAAGTTCTCCTGAAACTTACTTGTGACTTTCACCCTGACCCTCTGGTGCTGAGTAATAGTTTGCCCTGCACAGCCCTGAACATCCCTAAACTGGTCTTAGCCTACAGCAGTTCAATATAGGGAGGATGAATCTGCTGTGTGTCTGCCCTGCACCTGCACATTCTTCTGGGAGAAGTAACCTTCCTCTTAGAAAAGGATCCTTCTCTGCCATATCCAACTATATGGGGTCATGGAAACTGCCATGACCCAACCCTTCTGACCACATTTGATTGGACTGGGATAAAAACTGATCCAGATGGCCAATCAATCAGCACCTTTCCTAAGAGCTTTGAATCGTTTTTTAATGTTTTCATTGCTCTTGGGTATATAACTAGGAATTATCATATGACCTAGCAATTCATATGATAATTCCACATTTAACATTTTATGGGATCACCAAACTCTTTCCCAAAGCAGATCTACTATTTTACATTCCCACCAGCAATGTAATGATGCTTCCAGTTTCTCCACACCCTCACCAATACTTGCCCTTTTTTATTTTAGCCATCCTAGTAGGAGTGAAGTGGTGGTACCTTACTGTGGTTTTGTGTTTTTTAAGTATATTTTATTGATTATGCTATTACAGATGTCCCATTTTTTCTCCCTTTTCTCCCCCTCTGCCTTATACCCCCCTTCCCTCCAGCATTCCCACACCTTAATTCATGTCCACGGGCCATACATATAAGTTCTTTGGCTTCTCCATTTTCTATACTATTCTTAACATGCCCCTGTCTATTTTCTACCTACCAATAATGCTTCTTATTCTCTGTACCTTTTTCCCCATTCTTACCCCTCCCCCAGCCTGCTGATAACCCTCCATGTGATCTCCATTTCTGTGATTCTGTTCCTGTTCTAGTTGTTAGCTTAGTTTTTCTTTTTGGTTCAGTTATCGATAGTTGTGAATTTGTTGTCATTTTACTGTTCGTAGTTTTGATCTATTTCTTAGATAACATTTCAGCTGATAGTCTTATGGGAACTCCTTTGTATGTAACTCTTTTCTTTCTGTTGCTGCTTTTAAGATTCTTTCCTTAGTTTTAATATTGGGTAATTTGATTATGATATGTTTTGGTGTGTTTCTCTTTTGGGTCCAACTTGTTTGGCACTCTCTGAGTTCTGAGTTTCCTGGACTCGTGTTTCTATTTCCTTCATCAGACAGGGGAAGTTTTCCTTCATTATTTTTTCAAATAAGTTTTCAATGTCTTGCTCTTCCTCTTCTCCTTCTGCACCCCTATAATTTGGATGTTGGAATGTTTAAAATTGTCCCAGAAGTTCCTAAGGCTCTCATAATTTTTTGGAATTCTTGTTTCTTCATTCTGTTCCAGCTGCATGTTTATTTCTTCCTTTTGTTCCACATCATTGAGTCTGTTCCCTTACCTTCACTGTTGGTTCCGTGTATATTTTTCTTTATTTCACTTTGTATAGCCTTCATTTCTTCCTTTATTTTGTGACCATACTCAATCATTTCTGTGAGCATCCTGATTACCAGTGTTTTGAACTCTGCATTTGATAGGTAGGCTATCTCCTTGTTGCTTAGTTCTTTTTCTGGAGTTTTGATGTTTTTTTTTTTTTATTATTATTTTGGCCATATGTCTTTGTCTTGGCACACCTGTTACTTTGCAAGGAGCGGAGCCTGAGGTATTCACCGGGGTAACACTTCACCTTGTTATGGTGCTGTATGTGGAGGAGGGGTAAAGAGGGAACAATGCTGTGTGCTCGGCTCTCTGCTGGCTTTCAGTCACTTCCCCCATTACAAGCAACTGCGCTCTTCTGGTGCTGATTCCCAGGTTGGTGGGCTTGTGTACATTCTAGGATCCTATGGGCCCCTCCAATGAACTTTTCTGTGATACTGGCAGTTTCTCCCGCTGCTGCAACCCAGCAGGTTTTTTATAGCCAGAGATTTTGAAGCTTTCTTTCCCAGTGATGGAACCCTGGGTTTTGCTGTCTGTCTCCCTCACCAGTTATTCCTCCTGGTTTATCCACATGCGAATGGGATGACCTAGTCTGCCTGCTGCCACCATGCTGGGTGTCCTCACCACCCTCACTGTCTGTCTCCACCCTTCCTACCAGTCTCAATGAATGTTTCTTCTTTAGCTTCTTGGTTTTGGAATTCCATACAGTTCAATTTTCTGGCATTTCTGTTTTTTTTTTTTTTTAAATTGGTTGTTATCCTTCCTTTTGTTGAGCAAGGAAGTGAAGCGTATTTACCTATGCCTCCATCTTGGTCAGGAGTTTTGAACTTCAGAGAGAGCACAGTTAATCCTTTTTCAGTACATGTGCAAGCTTTTAAGTACTTGGTTGGAGTTTTCCTAAGTCCCAGCTGCTACTCTGACCCTCCCAGGGTTTAAATATGTGACACACCTTTATGTTCTTCCAATAAATTCTTTTGTCTCAACTATTTGACAATGACTTTCTATTGCTTATGTCCAACAGTCCTAATGAATACATATGGAAAGTCCATGTGAAGGTCACAGTATGGTCAGGAAAAGTAGGCTGGACCAGAGTATTCCTTCCCTGTAAACAGATGATACAGAACTAGATTTTCAGAAGACTGCTTGCCCTAACTGGTGTTGCTTGGCAGGTGTGGCATTGTTTTGCAAAATGAAAGGTTGCTGGTTCTAGGGCACATGCCTGGGTTGCAGCAGGTCTGCTGTTGGGTGTGCAGTTGGTGGTGCATGGGAGGCAACCAATTATTGTTTCTCTGACACATGATATTTCTCTCCTTTTTATCTCTTCCTCTCTAAAAATAAATAAACATTTTTAAAAAGGAAGAAGATTGCTTGGTGAGCAGAGGATCAGAACAAAGGGAATTAACCATATGATTAGAGCAGGGGTATGAAACTCATTTTCAATGGGATCCACATCAGCCTTGCAGTTGCCTTCAAAGGGCTGAATATAATTTCAACTCCTTTACAGTCAAGGAGTAGTTACATTTATACAGTCCTAAAATTATATTGGTGGGAGTGCAGACCGGTGTAGCCACTGTGGAAAACAGTATGGCATTTCCTCAGAAAACTAAAAATGGAACTGCCGTTTGACCTGGTAATTCCACTGCTGGGATTATGCCCTAAGAATCCTGAAACGCCAATTCAAAAGAATTTATGCACCCCAATCATCATAGCAGCATAATTTACAATAGCCAAGTGCTAGAAGCAACCTAAGTGCCCATCAGTAAATGACTGGATCAAAAAACTGTGGTACATTTACACAATGGAATTCTATACAGCAGAAAGAAGGGGCTCCTACCCTTCCTGTCAGTATGGATGGAACTGGGGAGCATTATGCTAGGTGAAATAAGTCAGGTGGTGAAAGACAAATACCACATGATCTCACCTTTAAGTAGAACTTAATCAACAAAACAAACAAGCAAGCAAAATCTAACCAGAGACACTGAAATTAAGAACAATCTGACAGTAACCAAAGGGGAGGGGGGAGAGGTTAATGGGGAGTAGGGGGAAGGTGTGTCAGGAAGATGTATAAAGTACACATGGGCAAAACCAAAGGGGGTAGGATCGAGGGTGGGAGGTGGGGATAGCTGGGGTCGGGGGGAGTTGTGGGGGAAAAATGGAGACAACTGTACTTGAACAACAATAAAAAAAGAGAAAAAAGTTCTCATCAAGAAAAAAATTGTAAACATGTGAGGTGATGGATTTTAAACTTGATGTAATAATTTCACAATATATACTTATTAAATCATCATGTTATACACCTTAAAAAAAAGAAAAGAAAAATGCCTGGCTTTTATGGAAGGGAAATCCTAGTAAGATGGGATTCTCTCTCTCTATAATAACCCAATTAAAAATGTATACTGTTGTGAACCCTGACAAAGAAGACATCTACTAAGATGGACTCCTGCTAACTGGGCTCAAATTTCAAAGAACAGAGCCAGCAACCATTTCTACACAGAGGCCTCTCATGTAAAATGCACTTCAGGGAGAAGCCTGCACTGAACTACCCACCTCTGCACTCCACTGCCTGCCTGAGTTGTGTTACTACCATCTGAGCAAGCCCTTATAAAGGAGTTCCTGGAATCATATTTTAGCCAATAGGATTGAGATGGCCCCCATCCAATAGGAGCTGCAAAACTCCAACCAACTAGACTGGCTCTATTCTGACCAATCAGGATGCTGTCTTTGGATGAATCAAACTGTGAGGATTTGGAGTCCTCATTTGCATTACGATAGAACAATCAGGGACCAGGAGCAGGGACTTCTTTCTATATAAGCCAGCTCCGCTCTGGCTTGGAAAGCACACTTTCTCTTTCCACTGGAGATTGAAAAATATGTTTCCCTGGCTGAACTGAAATACCAAAGATGTCTCACTAGAGCAGAGTACAGTGGACCAGCACAGGCCAGAGCAGGCTGACATAGAATGGAGCATACCAGAGCAGAGTGGAGTAGCACAGACCAGAGCTGAGCAGAGCTCTCTAGCCAGAAAGGGGCCTGGCACCTGGGTTTCCTCACAGCTGTCCTATATCACAATTGAGCTGTTTTGCACTGAATGAAGTTTCCTCCTTCGCTGAACCCTGAAATTGGAGTTACTACTTGGCATTACAGTAGCACCAATGACCATTGGTTGACACTGTTATGTATACCAAATCTAATAGCCTCTTCTACGTCTATTTTATTTTTACAGGGTTGGACACCCTCACTTTGAAAGTTGATCCTGCTCTTGGATGTAAATATACCAAGAAGAGAGAGAATAAAAGTTGCAGTTCAGACCTTGCAACTAGTTTGTGAAATTAGCTCATCAATGACATTTTTAGAAGTCTTTTTACAAATATTGATATGAAGGCCTAAGTTCTTTTGAGCATTATAGATTTGCTTTTAATATTTAGCTTTACAGACCATTTGGAGTTCATTTTGTAATATGATGTAAGCTCGGTTATCTTTCTCTATACGGTGCATCAATTTTACAAATATAACAAATGTTCTATCCTTTATCATTGATTAAAAAAATTAAATTGACATTAGAGGAGAGAGAAACATAAATTTGTTGTTCCATTTATTTATGCATTCATTGGTTGATTCTTGTATGTGCCCTGACCTGAAATCAAACCTGCAATCTTGAAGTATCAAGACGATGCTCTAACCAACTAAACTACCATGACAGAGCTATCATTTATGTTTTTCTTTTTCTTTTTAGTTGTATTTTTTCCATTACAATTTATCCCCCTTATACTCTCTTCCACCTCAACCACACCCTGCAATCACCATCGATTTTTTTATTCCAGTTCAACTATAGACCAAATTCTTATATATAAAAGGATTTGTGAAATACATTCTATTTAATTGGCCTATTTGCTTCTGTGTTAATGCTATACTCTTTTAATTAACATACCTTTGTAATGCCTTAATGCAATAGTTTTTTCAAAATTGTCTTAGTTATTTGTGAATTGTTGACCTTTAATATATATTTTTAGAATCAGTTTTTCAAATTCCCCAGTAAAATCTTGCTAGAATTTTTACTGGGAATATTGAAGTTTCTACATTTACATTAATTTGGAGAGAACTGTTCTACTTAGTTTGGTCTTCTTTAAAGTTTTTTAATAAAGTTTTAAAGGTTATATATATATATATATGCATACATAGCATGTTAGGGGATGGTAAAGTTCTATGAAGAATAACAAAATAGAGTAAGATGATGGAGAGTGACTAGAGATCACAAGAGGATGGAATTGGTCTGTGATGGTCTCTTTAATAAGGGTCACTGAGCGGAGAGCTGGATTACATGGAAGAATGAGTCCTACGGAAGACCCATTGTCATAACATTAAAGGTCAAGTGAATGGCAAGGGCAAACATCTTGAGGTTGTGGTGGCTCCAGTTAAAAAAAGATGGCCATGGTCACTGGGCAAGGAGAGGGATAGGAGGTGGGGTTGTGAAGTCAGAGGCAGTTGCAGACCTTGAGACCATGTTAAGGCTTGATATTGATAGTTATGGGAAGCCTCTGAAAGTAAACTAAATTTATTAACTTTTGTAGTGGTTGCCCTAGAATTTGTGATGTACATTTATAACAATACTGGGATGAACATCTTTGTACATGCCCTCATGTAGATTTGTACTTGTTTATTTGGGGGACATATCTCAGAGTGAGATTTCGGAGTCACAGAGTGAACGTGGACTTAATTTCACTGAAGACAGCCAGACTGTTTGCTAACCAGCAGTGCATGACAGATCCCATCTCTCTGTCTACTTGAACATTCAGTATCATTAAATTTCTATTTTTTGCCAGTCTGTTACACAAAAATTGATATCATTTTAATTTGCATTTCTTTGGTTACTAGTGAGCAAATGTTTTCTTTAGCTACTTAGATCCATCTCCTGCTCACTCACTACCTCACTTTCCCTTGGTGAATTACAAATTCCGTGTTAACTACTTAGTTTTCTAATTTTACTTGCTTTATTTTTATATATATCCTAGATGGTACTGACTTTAGATAGTATTTTAGAAATATATAGGGTTTGGGTTTTGTTTTTTTTTTTTTATCTTCTAGTATAGGGCCAAACATACATATATTGATTACATGCTACTTTATTATAAAATCTTTCTTATAAGTTAATGCTTTAGGTTATTTTTTAAAATGTATGTAAAAGCTATGAATTTCATTTCAAAAGTAAAAATGGCAGTATAAAATATTTCTTTAAAAATGCTGTAGGTGGAGGGGAAAATATTGAATTTCACATGGTTGGCTTTTGACATTTCTAAATACTTTTCTCTCAACCTATCACCCACTGGTTAATCTCACTTATATTATACATTTTAAATTTTTATTTATTTAAAAATACATTTTATTGATTATGCTATTACAGTTGTCCCATTTTCCTCTCCCCTTTATTCCCCTCTGCTCTCAGCTGGCTTTCAGTCACTTCCTCTGCTACCCACAAGCAAATTGGGCCCTTCTGGTGCTGATTCCTGGGTGAGTGGGTTTGTGTATGTTCTAGGACCCTGTGGGTCTCTCCAAAGAACTCTCCTGTGAGGATGGGAATTTCTCTTGCTGCCTCATCTCCCATAGGTTTTTTCAGTCAGAGGTTTTGAGGCTTTATTTCCCTGTGCTGGAACCCTGGGTTGCGTGGTCTGTGTCGCTCCCCAGTTGTTCCTCCTGGTTTATCTGCTCACAAATGTGGGACTGCCTGCTCCACCAGCCGCCGCCTCCTCACCCACCCAGGTCCTCCAGCCACTGTCTTGTCACAAGTCCTTTCTCCCCCTGGCTGCCTGTCTCTACCCCTCCTACCAGTCTGGGTGAATGTTTCTTCTTTAACTCCTTGGTTGTTGGACTTCCATACAGTTTGATTTTCTGGCAATTCTGGCTATATATTTTTAAAAATTTGCTGTTGTCCTTCTCTTGGTTGTTTGAGGAGGCAGACTGTGTCTACCTATGCCTCCATCTTGGTGGGAAGTCTTACACACTTTTGAAAAATAGCTTCATTAAGATGTATTCACACACCATATAATTCACCCATATAAAGGGTACAAAAATTGTGTTTATGTTTATATATAAAATATATATTATATATAAATACATATATTTAAATGTATGTACAAATTTGCCATTTAAACTATTAAAAAATGTACAATTCAGTGGCATTAATTATATCCACATTGTTGCAAAACCATCACATTATTTCCAAAGTTTTTCATCACCCCAAACCAAAATCCTGTAACAATTAAGTGGTAAATCCCCTTTCTTCCTCCTCCCCTGCCATGGTAACACTGAATCCACTTCCATCTCTAGAATGTTGCCTATTCTAGGTACTTACATAAGTGGAGTTGTACAACATTAGTTCTTTTGTATCTGGATTATATTTTACTTAGCATAATGTTTTTAAGTTCATCTATGTTGTAGCCTGTGTCAGAACTTCATTTCTTTTTATTGATGAATACATTACACCATATATAAATACCACATTTTGCTTTTCCATTTATCTATTAATGAATGAAGTTCTTACCACTTGTCAATCTCAGGCATTACACTATGAGAATCTTCTAATTAAGCACATTTAAAATATTTCAAGGCCTTTCCCTTTAACAATCATAAAGGAGAGGTTTCCCTTGCCCTATTAACCAATAAATTTTCAATGTAATATCATACTTTGTATTTTATCTAATAGTTAAAAGTCACTAGTGACATTAATGACCTTGAAGCTCAAACTGTACCAGATTTTGCCAGGGGCTGCTTCTTCAGGTTGGCCCCTGTCCTTTGACATGTCCCCCATTATACTTCTAAGCATAAGGTGCCCCAGGTTCCTCTTGTGCATTCCCCTGCCCTAGTTCTGAAATCAGCCATTTATTCAGGAAATCAAACATGTTTTCAATATTTGCAATACTTATTTGAGAAGTGTTTCAAAATGATGTCATTTTATATCATTTTATATTTAGTGCCAATTAATTTCTAGGGCCATTTTAAACATTTATCTACAACCCAATAAATCCCAAGAGATCCTGATCTTGTGATTAAGATTCTCCTAATTACAATAGTTTTTAAGAATATGAACTAATTAGGCTGACAAGGGATGAGAGTATTCACATTTAAAAACAATGTGATTTTCAAATAACACATGTAAAATGAAACACACCTCGGTAATTTTTGCATCTTTGTAAATACTTTATTCTGTTTCTAGGTCCAATGTTGAAATTTACATGTTATTTTAAAGACAACTAATATACAGGTCACTGAAATGAAATGTACAAGAAGTTTATGTGATATAAGATGCACATGAAAAAACCTTAAATGTTAATTTGCTCTTCTAGGAACATCAGGACTTACAGAATTGATACTGGCCTTTATTACTTGTTTCTGTAAGTTATTGTGGATCCTTCCAGAGAGCATATTGTACTATTGTGTCTAAGAAATTAGTGAATAACTAGGTTTTCCACTGTATTGTAGTACAAAGCATTACTTCATTCCTAGGCTTTCTCACAGGATCCAGTGTCTGTTTTCATAAAAGTGTACTTTCTTTTTACTAAGTTTGTTAATGAAATCTTGTTAAGAAATTCTTGAATCAGAAAGTAATACAAGGCATCTTTGTATTAAAAGGAAATCAGTGAAGACTTAAGATAAACATTTGTTACTTAAAAAAAATTTCAAATTCTGACATTTGGAGCAATATTCCCACATGATGTTTTCCTAAGAAAGACCTTTTCCAGCTTGTTTCCAGACTTCTTTTACTCCTCTGATGCTTTCTTTTTTCACACATTTCCAGTATTCTTGAACACTTTGCTGTTGTGGTACCTGTTAACCAAAAGTAAAACTTAAGGAGCTATTTTACTGAAGGCTAAACATGATTTCACATGTGCATTGTTACTGTTTATTTCCCACACTCCTCCAAAACATATTTTTGGTGGACTATGTTGTAAAAGGTGATTGCAACAGAACTGTACAATAAGGGTAAAAGATAAAAGTGAATGTGATGTAAGAATATCCACAGGGTAGCCAAGGAATGGATACGTGATTGGAGATTCCTCCCTCATAAGAATAGGAAGACTTTGGTTGATCTTTTACATATTGGCTTTAAAATATAATTATTTAATAATTTTTCCTTTGATAATATCTGTGGAATAAAAATAAGCCTAAAAGTTTGATTTAACCTTAGATAAAATTAAAAAGAAACTACAGGTCACACTATATTTGATGAGAAACCTTAAGAATATAATTCATTTAAGTGCTGAGTTAAAAAGAACTGTGTGGTTACTATTTCTTTCACCTAATCAAGAAAGTGGAAGTTCAACAAAGCTGCGACTCTGGTGAGCACAGGGGCACAGCATTGCTGGAAAACTGCCACACTGAAGCAGAGTCTACTTCAGATTGTGTATATGTCCGCTTCCTACTGCTTGCTGGTTTTCAGCTCTTCTCTTTAAATGTTTTCTGAGAAATGGTAGAGGCTCTAGGTATATTAAACTGTTAACTGCAAAGGTTGGTTTAATTTCCAGTAATATGATTATTAACTATGAGGTGTTGGATGACTACAAAGCTTGTAAGACATGTTTGTTAGTGGAAATCATATTTGTTTATTTTCCACAAGTAATGTTTGTGGCAGGACGTGAATGTGCTTCTTTAAGTTATAAATCGATTTATTTTTGTAAACCCACCATATTTTTTCTCTCTCATCCTCCGTTCTATCCTAACTGCCTACTTACTATGTGGTCCTGTCTGGACCCAGGTTTCCGACCTGCACACTGCCTTCCTGAGAGGGCTTCTAGCAGATTCTTATCTAAAATAAATTTTGGGTTTGATCTGTCTCAGCTATAGGCCAATATTTGAATTTGAGAGAATAATGGTAATAGCTAACACCAATTGCAAGTGTCTCAGCCACTACACTAAGGTATTTTACACTTAATTCTCATAATAATTCTTTCTGGTAGATCCTGTTAGTTTCCTCATTGTACAGATGAGAAATCTGAGACTGAGAAAAATTAAATGGCTTTGTAAGATTTGGTAGTTAACAGGTGATAGAGCTGGGATTTCAAACTAGGTGTGTTTGCTCTGACTGGTGTGGCTCGGTTGGGTGATGTCCTGCAGAACAAAAAGTCACTGGTTTGATCCCCAATTGAGGCACATATGAGAAGCAACCATCAATGTTTCTCACACTGATTTTTCTCTCCCTCTTTCTCCATCCCTTCCCTTTCCTCTAAAAATAAAGAAATAAAATCTTAGAAAAAGAAATTGGGTGTGTCTAACTGCAAAGCCCAAAGTAAATTCTAGGCTATGATTTCTGAGTAATGGTTTCTGGTTAGATGCGTATTTTAAAAAATGCTAAGAAAAATGTGAGATCATATCTGCAGGGATATTTCTTTATAAATTATGAAAACTCTACTTAAGATGACACCTTTCTTCCAATTCTAGGTTTAACACCATTTAATTACATGTAAACATGTTATTTAAACACTCAAAGTCTGTTACCCATAAACCTCGATGCATCCTGTTTTTTAACACTCCAAGGAACTCTCCATGACTAAGACATTCATCGCCATCCAAATCAAAGATCTTGAAGACAGTGTCCAAAATGTTGTTAGAGAGCTCCTGTCCTGTAGCTACTTTCACAGCTCTCTTAAACTCTGCTAAAAAAGAAAACATAAACCAACTCATCCACCATGTGAAAGAATCTAAGTAAAATTAATCTAATTTTTCATAATTTGAGAATTAAAAATAAATCTAACTATTAACTATATGGGCAGTAAAACAAAAACAAAAACAAAAAATATATATAAATATATTCATATATAAATTTGGCTGACAAGTGCCACGGAAGTACCATATTTGCTGTGCATAATGCACTCCTATGTATAATGCAAACCCACATTTTTGTGTGCATTATACATAGGCTCATTATACCCATGTATTATATGTATCTTTATTTTTCCCTCAAAAGTTTGGGCAAAAAAGTACGCATTACACATGGCAAAATATGGTAACTGCAAGTGGCTATTTTCATTTAACCAATGTTTCAAACACAAATATTGAAACATTTCCTTGTCATTCTCAGGGAAAAGAAAGAAAGTAAAAGCAAGCAGAGTAATTGTGAAATGTAAGTATTGTGCTGTAAATATGGAATAACCTTGATGAATTAAGTAAAGGCCAGTCCATTGTTTTTACTGCTAACTGGCACCTTGGTTGGTATCATCTAGTCGAAGAGATAATAAAAATTAAATGATGCACTGAACTTACCTAGTCTGACAGGGCGATGAGCTAAATTAAACATCTGCATGGCAATAGCAAAGTCTTCCAAGTGGGTTGTAAAATGACAAAATGACTTGAACTCATCCAGACTAATACTCTAATAAAACAAAAGGGAGTTTTTATTACAATTTTGTAGTTACATTGAATAATCTTATGAAATAAGTGTTAGTCCTCTTTTCTGTCATAAAGCTTAGGAATTCCTATCTTTCCAAGCAAGTCTATTAAAAAGTTTGAGATGCAGAATAACAAAGTTATAGATTTTAGAGATTAGGATGCACCCCAAGAGATAATAAATTTTTTTTTATTACCAGGGCACTGGGTGTGATTGCAGACTGTATACTGTGTGAATGGAGTTGTGCAGTGCACTTGGGACTGTCCTGTGTTATGGACTGATTCTGTCTCTTCAATCCTCATGTGCTGAATAACCCCCAATGTGACTAGATTTTGAGATGGGAGGTCTAATTTGATAGGGCTGCTGTCCTGATAAAAGACACCAGAGTGCTCTCATTCTGTGTGTGGGGAGGACAGGCTTCACCAGACACCAAACTTGCCAGCACCCTGATCTTTGACTCCCAGCCGCCAAAATTGTGAGAAAATTAGTTTGTGGTTTAAGCCCCCCAGTCTGTGGTATTAATGGCAGCTTGAGAATACTAATACATCCTGTTAAGCGGCCTACCTCCTAGCTTTTCTTAGTTTTATCAGTGGACATAGCAAGGAGTTTTGGAGTTAGATGGACCTATGTTGAAATTCCCGTTGTGCCATTTATTATGGCATTATAAATTTAATAGGGTAAAATGTCAGACACTTCGTAGTTCTTGATTTTTTAAGACCCCATTATAAATTAGAGACATTGGTCTATTACATGTGATCCCAATATTTACCATTTTGTTAATTTTTAATTTTGACTTTGATTATAATTTGGGGGGTGAGGGGAGTCAAAAGACTTTTAATTTTAGGTAGTAATTTCATACTTTTTTCTTTAAAGCTTCTGGGTTTGCTTAGAAAGACAGGTATACCCCCCTCTAAGATGATTGTTTCCAAGTTTTCTTCTACTCTTACTCAGTTTCCTTTTCCTCTTTAACATTTAATTCTTTGATCCATCTGGAATTTACTTTAAAGTAATGAGTGAGGTAGAGACTTAACCTTTATTTTCTTTCTCAGATGGCCAGTGAATTGTCCTAATGGCATTTAATAATTCTTCTTTACCCAACTAATTTGTAATGATAGCTTATATATACTAAATTTTGTATGTGTATTTGGGTCTATCTCTGGACCTTATATTCTGGTCAACTGATAATATCTATCAAAATCATTGTAACTTTTAGTTACAAATAGTTGATGATATATTTTAATATCTTTACATTTTCTCTTAAAGACCACTTTTTTAGAGTAGTTTTAGGTTGACAGCAAAACTGAGGAAATCATATTTCCCTGCCTCCTCAGAATTTCGTTTCATACAAAACTTCATGACATTTTTTATTGAAACCTGTAGCGTTCAGCAGTGGTTCGTTCTCTCATAATTCCTGCACAGAAGAAGGATCACACTTTGGTGCCTCCTTGAAGTTAGGTTGAGCCATGTGATCAGTCTAGCCAGTATCCAAGGGTGGTTGGTCATGTTTCCAGGACAAAACATTTAATTGCCAGAACATGACTCACTCCTTTCTTTTCCTACACCAGCCTCTGAAAATGGTGTTTTTTTCAGGTGGTGGAGCTCCAAGATGGCAGAGCCTCAAAAAGTCTAGGTCTCCAAGCACCACATGGGTGGTCTCCCACCTGCCATGCTGGAGATGTGGCACGGTCAAGAAAGAAGGCTTCCTTGTGTCTGCCACAGTGATTTCAGGGTTAGTTTGTAACTGCAGTAAACAGGCTCTTCTGATTGGTATGACCATCCCATTTACAGACTAATTTAAAGGAGAACTACTGTATTTATAATGCTATGACTTTCTATTCAATCACAGGGAATGTCTCTACAATCAGATAAATTTTATTTTACATCCATTAAAACTTTAAAGTTTGTTTCCACATATCTGTAGTTAATTTTTAATTGTTATACATTTCTATTGCAATTACAGATGCAATCTTCATTATGTTTTATTATCTTTTTCCTCACTATAAAAATAGCTTTAAAATTATATGAAAATACATGCCCATTTAAAAAAATTTTTTTGGAATAATGTAGTAAAAACAATACATAAAGTAAAAATCCCTTGAAATCTCACCACTGTACATTAACTGTTTGGCAATTATCATTTCATGCATTTCACGTATATAAACACACACATATGGTACTACATTTTCTGACCTGGAATTTTTATACAGGGCAGCTACTTCTGATATAGCATTAGCATTGTAACAGACATTTAATTTAGTTTTTATTGTTTCTAATGGTTTTTTCCATTTGATTCTCTTGGGTTCTCTAGGCATATAATCACATCATATGCAAAGATAACTGTCACCTCCTTTCACATTTTCATACTTTTTAATCTTGTTGATTTGCCCTAGCTAAGATTTCCAGGAAGTGATGGCACTGACAGTGGACATTCCTGTCTTATCTTGACTTTACTGGAAATGCCAAACTCATGGCTGCTATACTGATTCTTAGTTAACAGTTTATTAGTAAGAAAATAGTATATGCAGAACTTGCACTTTTTGTACTTATTTTTATACTTAAGCAATAGAAAGCAGCTCAGTCTTGGTTAGTTTGGAAGTCACTTTATTTAATTATATAAATATGCCTAACATATTAGTTCATGTTCATCACAAGCATAACAAAAAGACATACCAACCTCTCCTGCTGACAACTTCTCTCTCACATTTTTCCAGTAAATGTCTTTATTTTCAGTGTTAGTGAAAAAAAGGAGCCACTCTGCAAAGTCTTCTTTTCTCATGAAACTCAAACCTTTAGAGAATTGAAGGAACTCCATTTCTTGGACCTCCGTCTGTAGATTCTCCATAAACCTAAATGTTAAAGTACAGAGCTGACAGAAGTGGCCAGTGGCTTTCACCTGCCACACCATCAATGGGGCTGTGCAAGTACCTCTGTGAGCTGCACAAAGCATAAATGCCATGGCAAGGACTGCAAGAACCACAGTGTCCAGCAGCTGGGTAAGTCCAACACCTGCTTCAATCTGACTCCCTATACTCAGTTTGTTTGTGCAAATTCCACTTGGCAACCTACATTCTGACAAACTTAGACTTAAAAAATTAGTAAAATGTTGCTCTGATACAACCATAGAAAATGAAAATGTATAGAAAACAGTATTTTTCCAATATAGATAAGTTGTCTATAACCAGAGAAACTTAAAATTCAGTTGGGATACTGTTTTTAGAATGTTAACCATAACTGATGATTCCTCATATTTTTCAGATACCAAATTTGATCAGTGTAATTAATGGCTTTGCATCAAAAGCATTGATTTACCAGAAAGTATTTATAATCTTTTGGACAATAACATATGTCTATGTGACTTAAAAGTCTTTTTTTTTTTTTAAATAAAAACAAATGGTCCATGACTCTGTTTCTGTTTTGTCTGTTTATTTTGTTCACTAGATTCTACATATAAGTGAGATCATATGGTATGTGTCTTTCTCTGACTGATTTCACTTAGCATAATAATCTCCAGGTCCATCCACGTTGTCACAAAAGTTAAGATTTCTTTCCTTTTAACATCTGTGCAGTATTCCATTTTGTAAATGTAGCACAGCTTTGTTGTCCATTCATTGCAGGGACACATGGAACACACTGACAGCTCTCAGAAGGGAGGGGGCAGGGGGACCAGATAAAAGGTAAAGGGATTAGCCAAAGAACATATATGCATGACTCGCAGACATAGATAACTGTGTGGTGACAGTCGGAGGGAAGGGGGGATGGGGACATCTGTAACAGTGTCAAAAATAAAAATAAATAAAAAGAAACACATAGCACTTGGATCAAACTGTCATCAATAGCTTCCTGAGAAATGTACAGCTAAAAGAATATCAGGTTAAAAATATACCTTCTTTGAACAAGAACACAGAAATGTTGACTTACTTATAACCTAAATCATGTGAAAAGCATGACTGTCTCCATGAGTTTTAACATACTGCAGATTCCTTACTCACCTTTCCACATGTTCAATGATCTGTACTCTGTGTCATGTCACAATTTAGTGGGAATACACATGGGATGAAAAGAGGTCCAGCCCAGTTCAGTGGGAGGAGAGCTGCCACTTGACTCCCACACCTTAGAAGCATGAAGGGAATTTAATTTTAGGCTTCTATCTGTGATAGGTCAGAGTCTGAATGTATTCAATACACGTATTTATCAGTGTTATGTGTCCTTTAGGGTTTATAGTTTTATCTAAAACTTAAAGCATTTCAAATTTGGACTGAACAAAACCTATTGATACACTTCATCCTTTGTTGTACTGTGTACTGTGGTGACAATCAATTTTTTCTTATTAGGATTGTTTAAAAAATGCTTTACTTGCAAACAAATGTACAATGAAACAGGGAAGTAGAAAATATGGTATAAGAACAGAAATAGACTTCCAACCCAGATGGAGGTGTAGGTAGATACACTTCGCCTACCTACACAACCAAAAGGACAACAAATTTAAAAACAAAAAAATAATCAGAACTGCCAGAAAAATCAAACTGCATGGAAGTCCAACAACCAAGGAGTTAAAGAAGAAGCATTCACCCAGACTGGTAGGAGGGGTGGAGACAGGCAGCCAGGGGGAGAGAGGACTTGTGACAAGACAGTGGCTGGAGGACCTGGGTGGGTGAGGAGGCGGCGGCTGGTGGAGCAGGCAGTCCCACATTTGTGAGCAGATAAACCAGGAGGAACAACTGGGGAACGACACAGACCACGCAACCCAGGGTTCCAGCACAGGGAAATAAAGCCTCAAAACCTCTGACTGAAAAAACCTATGGGAGATGAGGCAGCAAGAGAAATTCCCATCCTCACAGGAGAGTTCTTTGGAGAGACCCACAGGGTCCTAGAACATACACAAACCCACTCACCCAGGAATCAGCACCAGAAGGGCCCAATTTGCTTGTGGGTAGCAGAGGAAGTGACTGAAAACCAACTGAGAGCTGAGCAAGTGGCTGTTCCCTCTCAGACCCCTCCCCTACATAGAGTGCCACAAAGCGGTACCCTGGGTTGCCCTGCCCTGGTGAATTCCTAAGGCTCTACCCCTTACAAAGTAACCCATGTACCAAGACAAAAAAATATGGCCCAAAGTAAAGAACAGGTCAACGTTCCAGAAAAAATACAACTAAGTGACAAAGAGATAGCCAACCTATCAGATGAAGAATTTAAAACACTGGTAATCAGGATGCTCACAGACATGGTTGAGTATGGTCACAAAGTAGAGGAAAAAGTGAAAGCTATGAAAAATGAAATACAGGAAAATGTACAGGGAATCAACAGTGAAGGGAAGGAAACCAGGACTCAAATCAACAGTTTGGAGCAGAAGGAAGAAATAAACATTCAACCAGAACAGAATGAAGAAACAAAAATTCAAAAACAATGAGGAGAGGCTTCAGAACCTCTGGGACAACTTTAAATGTTCCAACATCTGAATCATAGGAGTGCCAGAAAGAAAAGAGAAACAGCAAGAAATTGAAAACTTATCTGAAAATGTAATGAAGGAGCACTTTCCTACTCTGGCAAAGCAAACAGACTTCCAGAAAGTCCAAGAAGCTCAGAGAGTCCCAAAGAAGTTGGACCTAAGGAAGCACATACCAAGGCACATCATAATTAAAATACCTAAGGTTAAGATAAGGAGAGAATCTTAAAAGCAGCAAGAGATAAGGAGACAGTTACCTACAAAGGAATTCCCATAAGACTAAGAGCTGATTTCTCAAACGAAACCTTACAGGCAAGAAGGGGCTGGAAAGAAGTGTTTGAAGTCATGAAAGGCAAGGACCTACATCCAAGATTACTCTATCCAGCAAAGCTGTCATTTAGAATGGAAGGGCAGATAAAGTACTTCCCAGAGAAGGTCAAGTTAAAGGAGTCCATCATCACCAAGCCCTTACAGGAAATGTTAGAGAGACTTACCTAAGAAAAAGAAGATCAAAACTATGAACAGTAAAATGACAACAAACTCACAACTATCAACCACCAAACCTTAGAAAACAAAACAAAACAAAAAATAAACTAGGGAAACAACTAGACCAGGAACAGATTCACAGAAATAGAGATCACATGGAAGGTTATCAGTGGGGAGTAGGGGGGAAGAGAATAGGGGAAAAGGTACCTGGAATAAGAAGCATAAATGGTAGGTACAAAATAGACAGGGGGTGGTTAAGAATAGTATAGGAAATGGAGAAACCACCAAAGCACTTATTTGTATGACCCATGGATATGAACTAAGGTGGGGGAATGATGGTGGGAGGTGGGGTTTAGGGCAGAGAGGAATAAAGGGGAGAAAAAAATGGGACAACTATAATAACATAATCAATAAAATATATTTATAAAAAGAGAACATGAATAACTGGTTCCTTCCCTTTTTCTTTAGGTTCTAAGGCTGAAATGTTATAAACTTAACTGCTGTTAAACTATACAGTGTCTGGTTTAAGCTACTTTCATTTTAACTAATTATACAATTTTTGAAGAACATTGAGTATATGATAATTTTTCTAAGTCTAATATATATCTTGTTATGACACGAAAATCTGTAATATGATACTGAACATAATATATGAATTGAAGAATTTTTAATACATAAGGCCACCAGATGCACTCTGAATATATTTAAATAATTTATAAGTTAGCGGACTAACTGGAAGCCCTGGGAAACTTTGTTTCTCCTTGGATGGTGTTTTAGGCCCTGTGTACTGGAGCTGTGGGTGTGTACTGCGCATGTGTCGTCCACCTCTGCTTTGTGTGAGGCAGCTTGAGATGAGTTTGCTGGAGTACTCACACCACTAATCTTAAGTGTTACCAGGCTAGGTGGTCCTCCCTAAGAGCTGAGCATAAGATGTACTTACCAGCACACTACTACCTTGGCATTTATGAAAAAACTTCATGAATTTAGAACACCGCCCCATTGATAAAATGGTATTTTGGAAGCTAAAATAATCCCAGTCCTAAAAAGTACATCGGTATCAAAACTTGAGACCATTTTTCTTTCCTTTGTAACTACTTCTCTAATATATCTGGTAAGTCATAGAATTATTTTCAGCTTTAAAAATTTATTGGAAAAAAAAATGAGGTCAAATGTACCATACCAGAAATAAACTCAGGGATTACTTCTAGTCATTATTTCTAAGGCTAACCATCATTAGAGTTTAAAAGAATGAAAAGCAGAACAAGAAAAGGCCCTAAATAAAGTAGGAGAGAAAAGGGAAAAGGAATCAGGAAAAACAAAATAGAGGCACTGTTATAGAGGGGTAAACACCATCAATAGCTGCCTAAGTAGACTGAGCATCCCTGAACAATACATATCCTGATAAAGAACTGAATTTTCACATTTAGGTTATCTGTTGATTTCATAACAATAAACAAACAACAAAATCCCAGGAGACAGAACTTAAATTATACCTTAGTTTTTATTTAAACGGCTAAGTGGTATTTCCGTTGGGAAATCTTATCACTAGTTGCAAAAGTAAAACCAACAACAAAACAAAAAACAAAGCTAAAAACAACTCCCAAATCACAAATTTATCCACATGCTCCCTCATTAACTGCTAAATTTCTCTTGACGTGCTAGTATCTACTTAATGTGCCTGTCTCTGTGGTGAACCTACTCACCCACCAAGGATCTATGGGACTATTTTAGAAACTTTGTGACCTCTTACACTTTTTAAGACAAACATGGGTATAAATATCTCCTCTTCAGTCTGAGGTCTATGACCCTGGACCAAGTGCCCTTAACTTCATCATGTCCAGTCATCAAAGGGAAGACTACCTGTCCCAAGTTTTCAGGATAGGTAAAACAATACATGTGAAACACTTAAACACATGCCAGGCACATGGTAAGTAAGTACTTGACAGACAGTAGCCTGGTATAGCATTGAGCATGTTTGCAACTATCTTTCCCTTTTCACCCTACTCAAGCCCAGTCTCAGATATTCACTGCTTTGGCTGCTCTCTTGTTCCATGGGCTTTTTAAAAAAATGTAAATCATAATTTTCACAGTCATATACTATAGGTTTTGTACTAGTGTCATATAGTAGGATACTCGACTAGAGTGATTTAGATAGTATTTTCAAGGTCATGTAGATGAAATCAGAATTTAGACTCAAGTGTGTCTAACCTCAAACACCATGACCTACTACTTTCCAAGCATGTCTAGTGTTTAAAAAAAATTAAATTATATTTTATTGTTATGCTACTACAGTTGTCCCATATTGCCCTCTTTGCCCCCCTCCACCCAGGCCCATACTCCCTCAGGCAATCCCCGCACCTCTCACTGTCCAAGTCCATGGGTTATGCATATATGTTCTTACTAATCCCTTTACCTTCTTTCAACCAATCCCCATCTCCCCTCTCACCTTTGACAGCTGCTAGTCTGTTCCATGTATCCATGCCTCTGTTTCTATTTTGCTTGCTAATTTATTTTGTTCATTACATTCTATATATGAGTGAGATCGTATGGTATTTCTTTTTCTGTGACTGGCTTATTTTACTTATTTTTCTTTGACTGGTATTTCTTTTTCTCCCGGTCCATCCATGCTGTCGCAAAAGGTAAGAGTTACTTCTATGGGACACAATGAAAGCAGTCCTGAGAGGGAAGTTCATAGCCCCCTGGGCTTTGATGGCCTTCTTTAAATGTAACTTGAAAACCATACCATAGCTGCACATAGTGGTACCAACATAAACTCACTATCTACACCTTTATTAGGCTCTCAACCCTTCCAACAGCCTCTGACAACATGGAAAGCTCTTTTTGTTTACACAGTGGCTATTTCAAGCCCTCCACATCCTCTACAAATCTATACCATTGGCTTTGTCTGTCTTCAGTAGATGACCCTGCCCCAACTTCCTAAAGGAGTTAGAAATCATTATTTAGGAAATTCTCTTGTTTTATTGCTATCACTACAGAAATATGATAGCACTCAGAAAAAGAGGATGGCTAACTTATCTACCAGTCACTGAATTCCACATCTATTCCCATGTTTCCTCTTCTGCAGGGAACTTATTCTTCTGGTCATTCGGATTCATTCCTGTATTGTTTTCTCTTTACATCATCATCTAACATGTGGGGAAAAACTTTCATATACTCCCAATCTGTTAGTGCCTGCTTTCTCTTCTTTTTTTGTAGTCAACCTTCTTAGAAGACTTACTATTTCTTCTTTCCTTACCCCCTGCAATCTGGCATCTACTCCCATTGACAATATCCGAGCTCCACTCACATTCTTTCCTCAAATGCTTCTTACTTGTGTTCTCCAGCTCAGCGAATAGGCATCATCCCATTCATTCATTGGTTCCTCTCAGAAACCAGCATTACCTGACTTCTGCCCCACTCATGCTCTCCTATCTCCAGCTACTGTTAATTCTTTACCTGAAATAACCTCTTGGATTCCTCCACTCCTCTCTATTCCCACTCCCATCACCTCAGTCTAAATCACCACTCCGTTTCCTCTATCAGCCAGTCAGCCACTAACTGACCTCCCTGCATTCCTTTGATTTCCTTATCTACCTGTTTGATCTGACATTGTCACATTCTTGTGGTTCTCGACCCTTCTCACCATGGATTAAAAAAACCTTCATGATTTTGCCTGTTTACCTTTTTACCCTCTTTTCTTGCTAATTCTCCCACTGCCATGTTTTTTCTTGTAATACATATTATTTTATCTATTTAGTAATCATTGAGTTCAGACAACATTGGGTTGATAATTCTTACCAATTTTGCAAATATAAATTCTTTTTCTGACTGGAAAATTGAGAAAATCAACTACCTATAGAGAGCAACAAGTGTATCACTACATCAATTAAACTATTCTGAAGAATGACAGCAGATAAAATATTCCTGAGAATTTTTTCTTAGATTAATAACATTGTGTATCAGCAGCACCACAGAATAAGCTCATTTAGTACTGAATATTCTATAAATTATCAGTAAGTATATATCAAAATTTAGGGTAGAAAAGTAGATGGTGAGATGGTGCTTCTTCTCATGTCCTTTGATGGGGGATAATTTTTGCCAGGGCCAAAGACTGGATAAAAACATCAATATTTTGTAAAGTAAAATTTGACTTGGAGATTTAAATAAAATTATTGATTTATTGGAGTGCAAAACAGACTAAACATTTTTTTAAAAATCCTCACCTAGGGCAAGATGGCGGCATGGTAAGAGGACGTACATCTCTGCCTCCCACACATAGGTCTTAAACCGGGACATTTCTCAAAGCAGCACAGCAAACAGACACCAGAAACACAGCATATTTGAAAACAGATTATCGAAAATTGCAGTGGACGTTGAAAAACCGGACGGTAAGGAGAGTACTCCGGCGGTGCGGAGACCAGGGCGG
>PVKU01012651.1:0-33913 GCA_004027475.1 Anoura caudifer | reverse complement strand
GAAGGGTAGGAGCTCCTTCTTTCTTTCTGCTGCATAGAATTCCATTGTGTAAATGTACCATCATTTTTCGATCCACTCATTTACTGATGGGCACCTGGGTTCAACATTTGAGGGTTACTGTAGAAATGGAGCTTTCAAAACAGAAAAGGGCAAAAGAACACACAACCTTAAAAAATCAAATTGCAGGATATTATCTACAGTTTATCATTGATGCAGTTGAAAACACATAAAGGATACTTTAGTGTTGCTACATTGGAGGCATACCTAAAAAGTTATTAATATAAATTTTTAAAGGATGGGAAGGTACACACTTCAGCATATTGGTTAGCTCTAGAGAAGGAATAAGAGAATGGGATGGGGGTAGAGAGATGCCTCTAACTAATTCTGCAGTTGCTTTTAATTTCTTTGAAAGTTCTAATGAAAATATAGCAAAATCTTAAAATCTGATAAGTGAAAGGAATTTGATTGAGGAGGTATGTAGACACAGTTTCAATTGTGTCTGATGAATATGATTTTTATTATTTCTTTAAAAGTTCTGAGGCAGAGAGATAAAGTGTTAATTTTGTTGGTTAAGTCTGGGCTACACACCTGTGAGCATTAGTGAAATTATTCTCTGAATGATATATTTTATAATAGTAATTTAAAATAAAATTTTAAAACAGAATTTATTGGTTCATGCAATTAAAATGCCCAATATACATTAGGACTATAGTGATGTTGATTCATATGGTCACGTCATCAGGGCTATCCTTCAATTTTTCTGAGCTTCCTTTGTTTCTCCCAAATTCATTGCATTGATTTTTTCCTTCATCTGGCTTCCTGCATAGTAGCAAAAAAAAAAAAAAAAGAAAGAAAGAAAGAAAAAGAAAAAAAGCATCAGCAGCTTTGGTTCCTTCATATGCACACTATACCATCATCCAATGAGAGACGTTTGTCACAATATTCTAACTGGTGCTCAGAGAATCACTCTCATTAGAATGTGTTACCCCACCCACCTACCCACCCCCCCCCCCAAAGCAATCACTGTGCTCAAACAAATGGATTTCCTGTCCTACATCACTTACCTCACTCTTGGACCGGGGAGAGGAGGCAGCTGATCCTCGTGGATCCTCTCAGGGAAAATAGAAGCTGTTGAGAACAGGAGAGGAAAAAGGAGAGAATAGGGTGATCAAGCAACTGATATACACTAGACCATCTAAGCAGAATAACCCTGGGTACTTAGTTAGAAATCACTAGTGCAAAGGAAAAGTTTGTGCTCTACAATGCTCGGTGGTGTTTGAACACCATTTACTTTATGGCCAACACTATTTTAGGGGCAATGAGGGATGCAAATATGTGTGTGTGTGTGTAAAATATGAAACTCAACAGCCATTTGCTTGGACTAGATGCTAGCTAGTTGTTAAGTTTTGGTTTTTATCCAAAATCACATGAATTATTAAGACAAGAAGGAAAAAGTGTGATATATATCAATGCCATCTTTTTCTATCCAAAAATCAAAATGATTCTAAGACTTTATTTGAAGGTACATTCCGAGTCTAGACTTGGTAGACACCACAGGGTAATAGTTAAAGGCACAGACCAGAGCAAGACTGCTTGGGTTCAAATCCCAGCTCACACTTTACCAGCTTTCCTGCCTTGGACAAGGAGCCTATATTCTCCATGCCTAGTTTCCACAGATTAAAAACAGGGGATAAGACCGTATCTTCATCATACAGATGTTGCAAGGATGAGCTATTTCCACCCTAACAACACTTAAAACAGCGCCTGGTATATTGCAAGCGCTTACCTAACAAAAGAGACTCCTGCTGGATTCCAGTATCTTGTTTTAATTTGAAAGTAAAAACTTTGCACAAGAAATCAAATTCTTGACATGGTATAAAAAATGAGGGGAAAAAACAACTAATATCATTGAATATCCAAAGCTTTTAAATCATATCGAAACACAACTGCACATTTAAACATTCTTTTAAAATAAGAAATGTAAAGAGAATCACAGAAAATTTATTTTTATCTTCTTGTTTATGTTTTAAAATATGTATGAATTTGGCCAGCCCTGGCTGGTGTGGCTCAGTGATTGAGTGCTGGCCTGCAAAGTAAAGGGTCACGGGTTTGATTCCCTGTCAGGGCACATGCCTAGGCTGTGGGCCAGGTCCCCAGTAGGGGACACACAAGAGGCAACCACACATTGATGTGTCTCTCCCTGTGTTTCTCCCTCCCTTCCCATATAAAAATAAATAAATGAAATCTTTAAAAAAATAAAAGTATATGTATGAATTTGGGTTTCTCAGCGGGGAGCCTAGAAATCCAACTGACTTCAAAAAGAAGGCCGTTAAAGAAAAAATCCCAGTACGCCTTTGAGGGCCCATGGTCTCAATGTACACTGACTTCCTGAAAGACAAAGCAAGTATATCAGTTTCATATCCTTCCTAATCTTTGGAAAAAAGTTATCTTTGGGAAGACCTTAATGACAATGAAGCATCTCATACGGTGTAGGGATCTCACCGTGGGTATCTTGAACAGGTTGTCATCAAACTTCTGTAAATAAGTTGGGAAAGCTCAGTACTTGAGCTTCTCTAATTAAGTTTTCCTTTGGCACCGTTTAGGTGGAAACTGTCTGGTGATTTCAGCTATTCCACCTATGAACTAGTTTCCAAGCGTCTACATTATCGTGCCCACATTCCTTTTAGATGGGAGATCGCACTCAGGCAGATAGCCTCCGGCATGGATGTTAAGCTCATGCACCAATTTTAAATAATCTGAAATAATTGCCATCATTTAAAAACCTGCAAAGTTTTAGAAATCTCTTAAAAAGCAGGACAGTTTGCCCTCCCGTTTCTATGGCTACAAAATGCTAAGGGTGACTCTGGCCTCCTTAGACTTTAGCTGCTGTTGCTAGTGGAACACAGTCCCCATGTTGCAAAACTGGTTTCTATGGTTAACCGTTGATACACACTCAGTGTTTATCTCACCCTTTAAAATATAGCCCCAGGATTAAAAATAAAACACTCAAGATAAACTCAGACCAGTTTATGGGAAAATTTTCTCCCAGTTTCTATACATGATGCTCAGCCAAATAATATTTTAGTTTGTTGTTTTTTTCTGTGATGTTTAGAAGTTAAAATTCACTTAAATCCATACCCTTGTTAAATTATAAGAGCAATACATTCTTATTACAAAAATGTCAAATAATACCAAAAATAAAGTATAAAATAAAAACCAAACTGTCCAAGTCTTTCATAATTATACCCTTCAGAGATGATTATTTTCAAGGGTCTGTTGGAATATTTTCATGATCTATTGATGCACATATTAAGACATGCACATAAATTTAATAAACAATTTTATTCCCCCCCTTACGAGTTACCTTGCCCTACCATAGAGATTCCAAGTTGTACCATGTTTGACATGTAGAAGAGCAAATTGTGAAATCATAGAAGTATGACTTTCCCATGGTCCAAAAGAGTAAACTGTAATTGAAAAATATTACAACATGAAAAGGGGGGCAAAAAAGAAAATTAAAATATTTCAGAGAGGTAGTCTCATGGGCATGTCACTTCCTAATGTGTGGGACTCTCTTTGTTTTTGCAGAATCTACTCATGACCTTATACCCATCCTTAGGGAAAAACTACTGCCTACACGCAAGGGTTGTCTTTGGTCCAGGAGCTCTCCTGCCAACCCCACCCCTCTCTCCAACCAAGCCTTGATTTTTTTTTTTCTTTATATAAAAATGCCTCCGTGGCTCCAGCCGGGAATCAGTGGCAGTCTTTGGCACTCTGAATTGAGGTATCTTAATCTCAACTGCCCTTCAAGATCACACTACATCTTGAGAGGCACCTAAGTCTTTATTATTTTAAGGGATCAGGGGATAACTTTGACACATACACACATACACATACACACTTCCAGAGTAGAAACATTTATTTTAAAAGACAGAACAACATAATACTACAGACCAGGGGAACCATATTCCTAATGGTCTCATAGTTTTGCACAACTGTTCTCCACAACGGAATTAATTCTCTACACTCATAGCAATGAACAGGATAGTGTTACCGTCCCTATCTTCCTGTCAAATTGGCCCCATCCCAGGACTTGCTGTGCATAAAACCTGGGCCCATTACTGGGCCTTAAAGTCTTAATTAATTTCTTATGTAGGAATTTTATCACCCATGTGTATGTGTATTTTTTGAAAGTTATCCACAAAAGTAGACACACAGGTACACACACATACATACATATGTATACACTTTCTATATGCATTGCCCATCTTATTCTTTTTTTAAAGATTTATTTTTAGAGCAAGGGGAATGGAGGGAGAAAGAGAAGGAAAGAAACATCAATGTGCAGTTGCCTTTCCTGCGCTCCTACTGGGGACCTGGCCTGCAACCCAAGCATGTGCCCTGACTGGGAATCGAACCAGGAACCCTTTGATTGGCAGGTCAGCGCTCAATCCCCTGAGACACACCAGCCAGAGCCCATCCTACTCTTAAGGAGTTGGTATGTTTGCACCTTAAGTGTGAGGGTGTTTTATTAATAAATGCTAATAAATGTGTTTTTGTTATGAAAAGGTAATCATTAAAACCAAGGGGGTCATTTTTGAATGAAGACTCACTCGTTTTTGAAACATTAGCTATCCATTTTAAGCAACTTGAGGGCACTAGTAATCTTGACAAGGATGACTTCAATGTCTTTATCTTCATTATTTATACAAATATTTAATGAGATTGGTCATTTGAGAGAAGCCTCTTTAGGTCTCACTCCAAGGTGGCATTTTTCCAATAATACAAATTAGTATATTACAAGTTTTAAACCAGCTGTGAGTTTAACTGTGCTATCATCTATCACATATTTCTCTGCCTTGTCTGCCAAGAAATCATGTTAAGTCTTTGTCAGATTCTTTAGTGAAATCCAGATATATTACTTATGAAATTCATCTTATCTATGTATTTGTTAAACTTCTCATGAAAGAAAATGAAGTAAATTTGGCCTGATTTAAGGTATTTATGTTGGCTCATAATAATTACCACTTCATTTTAGAAACACCCACAAATCATCTGAATTGTTGTTCATTCAAGACTTTTTTTTTCCATGAGATTCACAAAGTCTATAGTTTCTAGAATCCAGACCTATTCCAGTCCCTAAGATTTCTAAGATTACCTGCAGTAATTCTGGAACTACTCGAGCATTATATTTTTGGTATCACATCACTAAATTGTGCCCACATTCTGAAATTCACTAGAGCTTAAACTTATTCCAAAGAGCCAAATAAAAACACAGAGTATATCAGTTAAGATACTCTTAGTTGAAAGTAACAGAAATTTCAACTCAAACTGCCTGAAATGACAAAGATATGTGTATCAGGCTGTAGGATTTGTTAACTTGTGATTCATCATTGTTATCCTGGTTGCTTGTTCTTTCTGCTTTTCCAAGCCACTGCTTATAGCATCCACATCATAGTGAGCCTGACACTGCTCGTAGTTAGGAGAGGATTGCCAGCAACAGTATGAGTCCCACGTCTTCTTATTCATATTATACTAGAAAGAGAGAAAGGGGAGAAAGAAAGAGAGAGAGAAATGAGCAAGAAAAAAATTTCCTAAGAAAGAATGTTAGACCTTTCTTCTGAAAAAATTGGGTACCCATATATCACAATCTTATTCATATATCAAATTAGTTCAACCAGATTAAACTAATTGGGGTCCAGCCAGAGAGCTAGGAACAGGGTGAACAAGCTGGGGAAAAATATGATTATCTCCTAAAAATCAGGATTTTTTTAGTAAGACGTTCAGTGGAGATGGTATAAATGCTGGGTAGGAAACCAAGTGTTTGCTTTAGAAAATAAATGAGAACTTGAGAAATTCTGCTATTTATTTAATTTTTAAAATATGTTCATTTTTAAATGCTGTACTAATGACCCCAAACTGTAGTTCTAGAATTTTCTAAGTATTTTTTTCCACACCCAACATAATCTGAACATTTTCATCAACTGCAACATATAAAGAGGTCTCGACTTTTTCTAAACTTTTATATTTTAGGCATTATTCCTAGAGTTCAGTTCTAAATTTGTATTTATCATAAAATATATTCTTTTTCAATCTTTTATACATGGCCACTTAACAATGTACATCCAAACCTTCTCTTTTGCAGATGAACTAATAATAACACTGTCCCAGAAAGCTAATGACTTTCTCAAGGTCTTTGCATTTAATTCATAACAGATGTGGATTAGAACACAGGTTTCTGCTGTACTTGGCCATGACAATTCCCAGGAGTCACCGGTTACATTCGTAGTGGCCTTTAATGACAGAAATCCATTCTTCTTGTCCACTGTGTACCCAGCCTTTCTTTGTGAAGAGTTCTGCCTTTTCAATATCCTCTCTCTTTCAATAAGTGAGTGAGAGGTTCTAGAATTACACATCACTGTGATGATTCCCCCATAGTAAGATCACATTTTGTCCCTGAATGTTAGGATTTTTGAGGAAATACAAGAAATTTTTGTTGAGTTGAATTTCATTTCTGCCACTTAGCTTAGCAAGTTACTTATCCTCAAAGAGGTTTTGTTTTCTCGTTTACAATTAAAACAATAATATTACTTATCTGAACTGCTATTGTAATATGAGTCCAATGAGATTAAAATATATAAAGGACTCTGTGCATCGTAGGCAGTAAATGATAGCACTGCAGTGGTGGTTTTTATTGCTGTTACTATTGTACATGCAACACATATCTACATATAACAAATGTTTTAGCCAATATCCCTGCAAACGTTGAATTGTTTCCCTACTTTTACTACCTTTGTTGACAAAGTTTCTTGTGACTGGAATGCCCTTCCTATTATGTATGTTCCTAAATACTGCCTTGAACCATCTTTCTAACTTCTTGCTATCTTCAAACAATTTCATGATTTGAAAGTGCTATAATAAGTATGTTTGCCAGGTTTAATACTCTATAACACTTTTCATCCTTTTGGGCTTAATCATGCCATTGCTTATGAGAAACCCTACTAAGCAGGCACAAGTACACTATTAAAGTAAGTGTGAAGGAGCAAGTGGATTCATTCTTCAAGATCTAATGAAAGGATCCTCAAACTGATGGCCCTTTCTTACCTCAACCACAGCAAGATGAAGGGGGGTAAAAATTGTCGTGTGGTCTATCTCAAGACAGAAAAACTATAGGGTGATGGGAGAAGTTATACATTCAGCCAATGGCAAATTCAAAAGTCACCAAAATTAGTTAAAGCCACCAAAAATATACCTGCCCTTTTCTCCATTAAAACTACAAAGAAAAGAGAATATCTTTTTACTCTTTAGTAAAATAAGTATATATGAAGCCATCATACAAAATATGATTTGGCAGAATTTGAAAGGGTGAATAGGAAATGACTTAGCAGAGCAGAGAAAGTAGGAACAAAAGAGATTACAGTGAGAAACAAGCTAGTTACCCCACAGAAAACAGTTAAACCTCAGGGAACAGGGGTAGGTAGGCATACAAAGGTGGGGGAGAGGCTGAGCTAAGAACATGCATTGTTTGAAAGCTTGGGAAACTATAATTTTTATTCTTATCCTATGCAGATAATGCCTACCTTTTGTTCTGCTCCATAGAAGAATGGAGATATAGTCTGGAGAAAGTGAACTAGGAAATCTCTTAACTTGAGGAAACAGGGCCCAGAAAAGGGTAAGATAGAATGTTTCAGATGGAACACAGAAGGATGCAGCCAAAGGACACAGCCAAAAAAGACAGGAACTCAGATTCCTCTCTGCATCTTACTCACAGGACATTGAAGTCCTTCTCTGAAGGTCTATTCATTCTGAAATTTGAGAAAGGTCTCTTTAAAAATGCTCCACTTGCCTAACTACTAATTGCCTAACTCTGACCACTCATTGAGTTTCTGCTAGAAGAAAAAAAATAATAAGTTTCCGCTTTTTAAGGACTCAAAGGTAAAAAAAAATGGTGGTAAGTTTTCAACATAAAATATAGAGAGCAACCAAAAATAGAAAGAATGCAGAACTATGTTTAAATAATAACTCATATCTCAACAACATTAAAAAGATATTATATTAATGAAACAAGGAAAAGATGATAAAAGTAAAGAACAATTCTGATAAAAAGTAATTCTTAAAGAAAAAATTATAATAGACTTTTTTCCTAAAATCAGTAAAAGGGTTGAAAGAAACAACAGAAAATGTGCCCCCCAAACCCCCCCAAAACAGAGGCACACAAGAGGAAAGAATAAATGAGTGTATTAGAAGACCAATTTATGAAGTGTCATAGTGTAGCTAATAAGTATCAAAGGAATAAAGTGTCCAGAATCCAGTGTGGAGAAAATTAACAAATAAATAACAAAATAAGATATAACTGAAGGCCAAGAGTCTCCAGGTTGAAAGAGCCTATAAAATAAAAATTTTTGAAGGCACAGACATGGGCAACTACTTGGGAAACTCCCAAAACCAAGGTTAAAAACGAGATCCAGAAGCTTCCAGAGAGAAAGCAAGATCTTGTCACCTACAAAGGGTCAGGAACTTGCACGCAAAGACTGTTGTATAAGAAGAGCATCACATGAGTGCTAATGAAAGCCGAAAGCTAATGGACCAGTGCTTTCAAAATTCTGAGTGAAAATAAATGTGCACCAAAGATTCTACTGTCATCAAAATGGTCAGAGTGAAATGTCAAAAATATTACTTCCATGAACTCTTTCTTAAGTACCTCCTTAAAGAAATGTTTCGACATAATAAGCAATTAAATCAAGAAAAAAGATGTGAGAGCCTAGAAATAGGTAACCCCAAACAGATAAAAAGTGAAAGCAATTCCTGGGATCCTGGAGAAGGAAAGTCCCAGAAAAACAGCCATGTAGGGCAGGCATAAACTGCACCAGATCCAGACTGGACAGAGAAAAGGGGACTCCAGAATATACCTCTAGGAAAAGTGGAACTGGTAGATTCTGTAGCTGGTTGGAACTTTCTAAAGTCTTCTACTGAAAGATATTTTACAGAGCTTATTTCAGATGTTGAAAGATTTAGCCAAATGTTTGCACATGAGAAAATTATGCAATAACAAACGAGGGAGGAGTTTGGGAAGCTGTTCAAGAGGGGGAAAGATGTTATCCTAGAGGCTACTTGATTCAGCAGTGCAAACCAAATGTGTACATAGTGATAGTAACAAAAGTATGGAATACAAACTTAATTAATATTTTAAAATACACTTATTGGTGAAATGGCAGGAAAGAAAGGAGGACAATTAAAATCCTCATCTTTTTTAATAGGATGTAAATAGTTATTTTTAAGCTTGCTGAATCAAAAAATAGCAATATGTAGATTTCAACTTAAAATATAGACCTAAAAAGAAAGTCACCTAAATCTCCAGATGTACTACAGATGATATTCTTCAATTTATACATTTTTATGAAATTATTTGTATGTACAAGTGGGAAAGCAACAATAATATTTATGTTATTGTTTTTAAAACAAAAACTCTCTATATGCTATGTATGTACATGTGTCTGCGTATAAAGAAAAATCTGGAAAACTACATAACAGGTTATCAACACTATTTCCCAACAGGAGAAAAAAATGGAGCAACTTTTAGTTGTAAATTTCTTTTAACATCTGAATCGGAACTTTAAAGTAACTGTCTTGCTTTTGTAGTCAGAAGTTTTATTGGACCTTGCAGGAAAAAAAAATAAGGAGATGGAGCCAAGTTAAAGGGTAGAACATTCCAAATAGTAGAGAGGGAATATTGACCTTGTGGCATGGAGCACAGCAGATGAGTTATCTTTGATTTCTGACAAATGAAAGAGGAGACTTGAAATTGCCCAGCAGTTATTCTGGAAAAGGTTCAAATGCAAAGACAATGAGACTATCACCTACCTCTTTTTAAGTCCCTACATCTTTATTGTGTTTCTCTGGCTCAGGTCCTGTGTTGGATGCTGAGGAGAGAAAGTAACATCATGATCTCTGTCCTGAGGAATCCAAAGTTGGATTGAGAGAAGTGAACTCATGTTCAAACACAATGCCGTGTCATCCCACGCTCTTCAACTGCTTTGTCAGGTGTAGAGACATAGGATATTGTTCGCAGTGATAACATCCTATGCTGATTAAGCACATTCTATGAAACACCCTTTTAAAGTGCTTTAGTATAATTATTGCATTTATCCCTATAACGATTTTCAGAGGTGAAAACTTGTGCTATTTAATTTTCTAGATTTAAAAAAACTGAGGTTTATAGATGTTGAATAACTTGCTCAAGGGTGCACTCCGGTAAATGCTGAGATCAAGACCTACACTTGAGCAAGTTTGACTCAGAAGCCATACTCTCAAACCTTACACCCTAACTTGACTGTCTCCCTGTTTCCAAAACATTTTTAATACACAGGACTTCTTTGATTATCTCTATGGCGAAAGGAAAAATGCTGTTAAATTATTTTTTCATACCTAAAACAAAACAAATCATGAGTTTCAAGACTGAAAAAGTCACTCAAGCAAGGATGGAAGATGGGGTTATAAAATCTTCTTTTCTCCCGTTTGCCATAATCCACCTCCCTCACAGTTGGGTATCATAGGTCTGTCCTCCCCGCTTAACTAAAAAGAAGACTCAAGAGTGTATTTTCCTTTCTAAGCTAAAAGCAGGAATTTGATTCCAAATGCAAGGTTTTCCAACCTAATTGATATCCTCAGCAAAACTGTCACTGCGACTTCACTAAATGGAGATCCGATGGCTTCTGTAGAAGCCTGGAAGAGGTTGTTTTGAAAGAAAGAAAGAACTTAGGGTGGGTCAAGCATGTGGCCTGTGCTTTCTGACCCAGCACATGGGAAATGGACAGCCTGATGCATGTCGTAGGGGCAAAAAGGAGAGCATAAATAAGGTCACCCACAATGTAACACGGTTCAGGGGAAGAAATGGGGCTCAAGTCATTAAAGAGAAGATGAGGTCATTGCGCTTTAACAAGGCAAGCTGCAGCCGGGGGAAGACAGCAGTGAAAAGTAGGCCAGGACACAGAGAGCCAGTGTATGGAGACCAGGGGGAGTACAGAGCTTTCTAATCGAAACCACGCTCCCAACTCCGGAAATGAAGGCTGCACTCTAAACAGTAACGCAAGAAGGGAGAATGAGATGACAGAGATAGGAAGCCAGCTGAGGAAGTTGTAAATACAGTGAGGGACAGAGAATGGCACGTGGCCTGAAGGAGCACCCCGTGCTGGAGAAATAGGAGACAGCTTTGAAACAAGACTAAAGAAAGGCAAAATGGCATCTGAAGAGTCAACACGAGAAATTCAAAATCCAGATTCAAAGCCTGTAGGAGACAATCAACGTGGGAAGGAAATGTCAGCTCACAAGGGGAGAAGAGGAAGAGGTTAATAGCAAAAATATTTCAAGTGAAACAATATTTCAGTTTGCCTCCGAGGGTGTTGAAGTGTGTGGAAGTCCACATGTGCTCATGTGAAACTCAAAACCCTCTTGATGTTCTGCCTGGAGAATTCTGTATTTCCTTGTTTTGACCTACAGCCATGAAAATTGTCTTAGGGCTTTGGGCTGCAGGCCGGAGAGGACTCAGGTTTCCCTAAAAGCTTTTACAACTTTCAAAAAACCTACCGTGCTTCAAGTGTCTCCCACCAGCCACCCCCTTGCATTCCACCACCACAGCACCTCCAGCTCAGCCCTGTTGTGATAGGCACCTCTTTCTTGATGTGGAGAAGTAAGAGAAGGCTTGGTAAAAAGTTCTCAAGTACCTGAAGTCACTTTTCTGGTGAGCTGATGGATTTCACGGGACCAGCGTGGACAGAATGCATTGAGGAAAGATAGTACCACTGGTTGAACCACTGCAGGACCAATGGATGTGAGATTCTTAGAGATGGGAAACAATGTTAAAATAAAATATGTACTAGTCACAGCCATGCTCCTAAAAGATACGTTTAGCTATTGTTTGACTTACTTTCCCTACTAGCTTAATCCAGAGCAAAATGTTTAGTTTTGTAGTCGTACCTTCCCCTAACCACTGCATGGCAGAATATGTATTCAAACAAAACTCTTTCTTTTAAAGGGAAAGTTGGGATGAAAGGAAATCATTAGAGCCCTGGCTGGTGTAGCTCCGTGGACTGAGCGTGGGCCTGTGAACCAAAGGATCATGGTTTGATTCCCAGTCAGGGCACATGCTTGGGTTGCGGGCCAGTTCCCGGCGGGCGACGCTAGAGAGGCAACCATACACTGATGTTTCTCTCTCTCTCTCTCTCTCTCTCTCTCTCTCTCCTTCCTTTCCCCTCTGAAGATAAATAAATAAAATGTTAAAAAAAAGAAAGGAAATCATTAGAATTATTTGAGAATCTCTACTGGTTATTTTGAGAATTTTACAAATTCCTGCTTCTTTCAATCATTTCTCCACTTTTCATCAGTTATTAATGGACTCAATAGGTGAGGCACCTTGCTGAGTGCCAGGATTTGGCAGTAAAGACACAGTCACTGTCAACTTCCATGTTAGAAGGGGAGGCAGACTCACAAGTGACTGCTCAATTGGAGTCGCTGTAAGTGCTGTTAGAGCACTCTATGAGAGTATATAATAGGAGACGTGATCTACTGGGGAGAGGGAAGCCCAGAAACCTTCTCTAAGAAAAAGACATTTTACTCTCTTATGCTCTTGGTGGGAATGTAGATTGGTGCAACCAGTATGGAAAACAGTATGGAGGGCCCTCAAAAAACTAAAAATGCCTTAGGACCCAGCAAATCTACTTCTGGGTACATACACAAGGAAAACCAAAACACTACTTTGAAAAAATATATGCGCCCCTACGTTTATTGCAGCATTATTTGCAATAGCTAAGACATGGAAGCAACCCCAATATCTGGCAGTAGTAGTAGGACATATATACAACGGAATATTACTAAGCCATAAAAAATGAAATCTTACCATTTGTGATAGCACGGATAGACCTAGAAGGTATTATGCTCAGTGAACTAAGCCAGTCAGAGAAAAACAAATCCTATATGATTTCACTTATCTGTGAAATCTAGGTAACAAAATAAGTTAACAGATTGCAATGACACAGACTCATACAGAAAGCAGACTGAGGGTCACCAGAGGGGAGGGTTTGAGGGTCTGGGTGGACAATATGAAAGGATTAAGAAGCACAATTGGCAGTTACAAAACAGTCATGGAGATGTAACGTAGAGCTCAGGGAATACAGTCAATAATATTATAGTAACTCTGTGTGGTGCTGGGTGGGTACCGGAAATATCAGGGGAATCACTTTGGAAGTATATGATTGTCTAACCACTACACTGTACACCTGCAACTAATACAAAGTAATATTGAATGTAAACTGTAATTGAAAAATTAATTTTTTTTTCAAGAAAAGAAAGACTTTTTACCTGAGACCCCAAAATGAGTATGAGTTGTAAATATCCCAGGGCAGAGAGGAGAACAAGGGAGCCTTCCGGGCAGAAGGAGCAGCTCCTGCACAGGCTGATGGCGTAAAAGATCAGATGTCATCATCGTTGTAAAACTGCCGGAAGCGAGGGCAGTGCAGTAAGGAAGAGGGACGGATCGCAGGTGACAGGGGCTCAGGCAGGCCTTGGCAAAAGTTTTGAATTCCAGGCTTACATCATTGGTACATAATGATATTTTAAGCAGAAAAGGCAAAAGTTCTAATTGTCCTTTTAAAATGCATTTTCATATGTCTCTGGTACTTATGGTCGTAATTTTTTAACGTTTTATTTATTTATTTTTTAGAGGCAGGAGAGGAGGGAGGAAGAGAGAGAGAGAAACATCAATGTGTGGTTGCCTCTTGCATGTGCCCTACTGGGGACCTGGTCCACAACCCAGGCACGTGGCCTGACTGGGAGTTGAACCTGCAACCCTTTGGTTCGCAGGCCAGCACTCAATCCACTGAGCCACACCAGCCAGGGCATGTGGTCATAATTTTGACTCCAGTTTCTTTCCCCTGTTGCGACATGATTTTTAAAGGTGGCTTCTTCATTATTTCCTTCTGGACAGTCAGCCTCAGTCCTGGCCAGCGCCATCTAGTGGTGTGCCAGAGCTAGCTTGTACCACCTAGAAAGAGCCGACTGTGCCTACCGCGTCCCAGCTGTGTGCAGTGACATCAGGATGGGAGCTGGAAATCAGCTATGTCAGAAACACTCCACCATGGAAATCAGAGAGCACTACAAAAAAGGAACCTCTTTACATTGAAGAGACCAAATTTACTAGCACGCCATGGGAGTCAAGTAATTTGGGAAATTGCCTAGTCACATCTTAGAGGAACAATGATCAGGAGAAAAAATATATAAGTATATATATATTCCACAATTATATATGTGCATATATAATCCCATAATTATATATGTATATATAATTCCACAATTATATATATAAAAAACATACATTACATATAGACATATGTAACATACAGGGGTGAACAAAAGTATGTTTACAGTTGTTTATATGGAACAATATATAATATAAGAGTAAATAATAATACAGTAATAAACTCTGTGTTTATTGTGCTCACAAGTGTAAACCTGCTTTTGTCAACCCCTTTCTCTTTGTTTGTATATATACATACAAAGAGAAAGTAGAGAGAGAAAGCTAAAATGATCTGCTTTTCAGTAGAGATGGAGCATAACTTTATTCCTCTTTATATTTTGAAGTGCCTTGTATGGTACCTGACACAGTACCTATTCAACAAATATGTATTTAATGAGCAAGGGGAAGCTCTACTGTTTAATGTATGTATTTCAACCACTAACCACAACTCTTTCCGCATACATGCAAACATACACAGATACATGCACAGACACACTCAGAAAGAGCAAAAACGTCAATCCAAATGCACTCTGAAAGAGCTCAAAACTATTGCATGTGAGAAAAGCAATCAAGATGTCTCGCAGCAGCCTTAACAGCTATGGGAATGACTTGCAATGCCATCTAAAGGGCTCTACTGAAGTCTGAGTCCATGAGCTAACAAGAGTCGGTGTGAGCTGAGAGCTATTACTGTCCCAGCTGCTGAGACATACAAACTAACATCCACACTGAGCCGGAGGAAGGTCAGAAATTCCTATATCACAGTCATTCTCAAACGATGCAACAAAATCCTGTTCTTCTATCCAGGTTGACTGGCAATGCTGCTGCCTCTGAGAATTTTCCAAAGGCCTTCCAGAGCATTCAATTTATAGCACTATTATTTCAAAGTACAGAAGTTTGCTTCTGGGAACATTAAGCATATTTACTAACACAAATGCAGGTATTTATATATTTTTTAAGCTCCTTAATTACAGAATTTGTCTTCTGGGTTCTGTGACCATCCACAAAGAGCTTGAATCTGATAAAACTCTACTTATTTTTATGTTTAGCATCTTACCCCCTCTAGATGATGCTTTACTGGAAATAAAAGCCACTTCATCCCATTTGTACCCAAGCTTCTAGCAGAGTGCCTGTACAGAGAAGATACTTGATAAATGTTAGTTGAATCTGTGAATGGATCGGACCTTGTCTCCATTTTCTGCCACCCCTGAGAATGTGAGTTTCAGCTCCCACAGATCTATCTGCTGGCTGAATCATCTTCGCTTTCCATCTTCATTCTTTTTCCTTAACTCTAATGTCCTATCTTCTATTTTAAAATCATAAGGTGGGTGAATAAACTAAACCACAGATTTAACCTCCTATAAAATTTTTGTCAAGTCAATTAACTCAGTTTCCTCATCTGCAAAATATGTGACAAAGGCCACGTTCTGCAAACTTCCCCAAAAGAGATGATAAAGGTAATGAATCAGGCTTTGGCAACATAGTCATGTGCTCCATCACGCTGTTTTGGTCAACTATGGGTCACATATATGACGATGATCCACTAAGAATATAATGGAACTGAAAAATTCTTATTGCTTAGGGATACTGCAGCCACAGTTCCGTCATAGTGCAATGCATCACTCATGTGTTTGTGGCAACAGTGGTGTAAACAAGACTGGACCGCCAGTTGCACTAAAATAGAGAACACACAGTTATATATCATGCATGATGCTTGATAATTATAATAAAGGATGATTACTGGAATATGTATTTGCTGTATATCATTATTTTAAAGCATATTCTTTCTACTTACAAAAAAAGCTTGCTGCCCTGGCTGGTGTAGCTCAGTGGATTGAGCGCGGGCCTGCAAACCAAAGGATCGCAGTTCGATTCCCAGTCAAAGCATATGCCTGGGTTGCAGGCCAGTTCCTGGCAGGGGATGCACGAGAGGCAACCACACATTGATATTTCTCTCCCTCTCTCCTTCCCTTCCCCTCTAAAGATAAAATAAATAAAATCTTCAAAAAAAAGTTTGCTGTAAGACAGTGTGCTGGGTTATGCCAGCGACAGCCCCATACATCTCCTGTTCACTACGTCTTTTGATTGCACAATTTTCTCTTGTGCGTGATTTAATCTTGTGGGTTTTTTATTCATCGTGGTCTCTAAGCGTACAAAGTCCATGGCTAGTGTTGCCACAAGAAGCCACATCCAGTGATGTACCTGCAAGTGAAATTCAAAGTGACTAAGAACTATAAAGGTGAAAAAGTCAGTGAAGGTTACTGCTCAGCAGTCAGGTGCGTCCCATTCCACCACAGACACGATCTTGATGAACAAGAATGAAGCCGTGAAAACTGTTAAAGGCTCAGCTTCGTGGAAAAAACAAGACTAACAAAACTCTGAGAAGTGTCCATACAAAACACGGAGAGACTTCCAATGACCTGAACTGAAGACCAGACACAGAAGCCTGCCCTTCTCAGCATCGCAACAATCACAGCCAACGTGCAAGTTTTGTGATGTTAGAAGGCGAGACCCTGCCATGTTGCTGAATTTACTGCTATCTCTGGTTAAATGATCCAAGAATTGTTTTTCACCACATACTATGAAAGTTGGTGATGCATCTGCATGGGCTGATGTGAAGCCAGCTGAAGAATTTTTGAAAATTATAAATTTTGGAAATTATAGAATCACCATCAGCTGCCCTGTTGAATTTTCCTGAATGTCATTGATGGTCTCAAATCTCTTCCCTTTCAAAGGTGATTTTAGTTTTGGGAAAAGCCAGAAGTCACAGGGTGCCAAATCTGGGATGTTGGGGGGATGAGTCATCTGTGTGATTTGCTGTTTCACCAACAAACTCTGCACGAGACCTGATGCATGAGCTGGCACATCGTTGCAATGAAGTTGCAAATCTACAGTTGCCCATAGCTGCAGCCATTTTTGTCATATTGCATCTCAACTGATGAAGAATATTGAGGTAGTACTCCTTATTTTATTATTTTATTTTACTTTATTTTATTATTGTTGTTCAAGTACAGTTGTCTCCATTTTCCCCCCACCAATCTCCCCTGCCCCACCCACCCCACTTCCCTCTCTCAATCCTACCCGCCTTTGTCTTTGTCCATGGGTCCTTTATACATTGTCGAGGTAGTGCTCCTCATTAATTGTTTTGCCTGGAGGTGCGTGCTTGTGGTGGACAATACCTTCCCCATCAAAACACAGTTAATGTGGTCTTGATCTTACTGCAACTTTGCCACACCTTATTTGGGTGTGGAGAACCAGGCAACTTCTATTAGGATGACTAGGCCTTCTTTCCCAATCATAGCCATAGACCCATGATTCCTCTCCAGTTATGACCTTCTTGAGGAAATCTGATTCATTGGCAGTGGTTTGAATCAAGTCATTAGCAAGTGCAGCACAATGTTCCTTCTGCTCTGGTAGCAAAAGCTGCAGAAAAAAAAATTGCCATGACACATTTCATGCCAAAATCCCGTGTCAAAATCTCAGACATAGTAGTTTATGGAATCCCCAGATCAGCTTCCAGTACACGCACTGTCAGTTGCCCATCTTTGTTGATTGCAGCCCGTACACATTCAACATTCTCAGGTGTTCTGCTTGTTGCAGGCCTTCTAGAACATGGATCACTTCCAACAGATTCTCGACCATCTTTGAAGTGTTTGTGCCACAGTTTTATTTGTCTCATTGTATTGTCCCCAAAAGCTTTCTGAATCTCTGAATAGTTTCCATGAAGAAATGTTCAAGCTTAATGCAAAATCTGATGCAGACTCATTTCTCTACTCAGTCATTTTGAATGTGATGGCTGCACAGTACACATGCTCACTCAGTGATGCCTACTGACCCCACTGACTAGTACAGTGAAGTTGTCATTGTTCATGTACATGCATTCCAGTCCACTCTCTTTGGCTACAAGGTTACATAAATGTCACACAAACCATTCTTGTGACATTAACAATGGCTGGACTTTTTCTGGACAGACCTCATATTCCTGTCCTTAAGCTATGCATGACTGTGCATGAGAATCCCTTTCCTCCTGCTTTTAATTTTTTTATTAAAATATAGTTTATATTCAATATTGAATTCATTTTCTCCCTTATGTTCCCGGTCCAGGTCTGGCCTAGTTATAGTACTGATGTACTACATAGTACCTGGCAACAGTAATTGTTCCAAAGCAAGGAGAACTTCCCTATTCCGGGCCAGTACATCCCCTTCTCTGAAATGACAGTGCCAGTAGCTGTGTCGCCTGCCACATGGAGAAAGTCTGTCTGAAATAGAAAAGAATAAACTCAACAAACAGAGAAAGCAAAAACCAGAGAAAGTAGTAGCTGGTGGTTTTGAAAGCTAGGGTTCACTTTTTTACGTTTTGATTTTTACAGTTAGTTTCTCCTTCAATTTTGGGGACCTCACATTGGTATTCCTCCCAGATACATAAAGAAATTTTTTTTTTTGCTAAAGGGAATTTAAATGTGTACTTGTCATTTGATACCAAAATATCCTGACAAATAGAATAATTAAAATTTGCATATCATGGTTTTCTTGAAGTAACTAATCTATGGGTTCTATGTTGAAAAATGTAGATAAGAACTCCATCCATATAAATTGTTGGAGTATTTGTTCTAGTTCTGTGGAAGATGCCATTGGCACCTTGATGGGAATTGCACTGAATTTAAAGATTGCTTTGGGTAGTATGGACATTTTAATGATGTTAATTCTTCTTATCCATGAACATGGTATGTGATTCTTCTTATTTGTATCTTCTTCAACTTCTTTCTTCAGAATAAATTCAATATAAAGGAAAAAATAAAAAAGTAAAAAATGTAGATGAAGATATTGCTTCCACTTAGAATTCCTTTGAAACTCATGGGTCTCATTTTCCCTCTTCTGTGTGTCCAGGCCTCATCTCCTCAAGCCCCATGGTATTTGAGATGTCCTTGGCATAACGTGCCTATTTTGTTGTGGTTGTGGTTGTGGTTGTTGTTATTTTACTTTGTTGTGATGACATGGATCATTTGACTTTACTCCAATACAGCAACCTGGGAAAGTCACTACACTTGGATACTGACTAGTCATAATGCATCAGAGGGAAATTTCATTAAAAGGAAAGAGTGTATCATTTATTACTTATTCTTCAACAAACACATTACAGCAACTGCAGAACCCTATAATCTATGCATCCAATAAATCTTGAAGGAGACTGTCTCAGTGTCACTCACAGATCCTGGATGAAGATAATTTCTTTATTAGGATGTGCTGTATTATCTTGTCCCATATGACTCTGTTAGGTGACTGAATCTTTTGCATCTTTTGACTTCTCTAGTTATTTAGGGAATCCTCAAAATTTCCTGAATGCTTGGGGTTTCATAATAGAAATTCTAAGCATTTCTGTTATGATCTGGATAGATATTATAACCTCTTCAGTTATAATATGTGAGTAGAGATTTTAAGCTAATTTGGTGTTTATTTCTGAATTTTCAAACTATCTCTTGAGAGCCTTTTGACTCTCCTTTTTTCTTATCACAAAACTTTAGGAATACAGCAGTCCTGTCGTAGCGTCAGTAACAGTGATTTATTTTCAACTGAAGGCTGGAGGAACCACTTTACCAAGGGGTTTATAAAGGCTGACAAATATATCCAGTATATTTTTATGAGAAAATGGAATACAAGAATCAGAGCACATGAACTCAGGATAGCTACCATTGGCTATTACTTTCACTCCATGCAGACATGTGGCTTTTTTTCAGCAATTATGCATTTGTTCATCCCTGAGGCATCTCAGTTTTGGGGTGAGCTAAATTTCAGAGACGTATCTGTTGAGGTACATGTACGTTGAGGGTACTGGGGAAGAGAACTAGCATTAAGTGTATATCAAACGTCCTCAAAGAACGGTGGTGAATGGCTTATGTGAGTTATCTGGCATAGAACTACACAAGAATAGCTAAATACAAAGAAAAACAGGATGAGTGCCTGCCACCAGCTCATTATTAGGAATTTGTCATTATTAGGAACACCCCAGTGTTGGGAATTTGAGCAGGGAAGAGGTCTGACATGGGCTGTCTAGTGAGTTAGGAAGAAAATGAGGGTTTATTGATTTGAAAACCAAAAGAAAAAGGTGCTTTAAGAGAGGGGGTATGCCTGTCTACAACAACTGCTTGCAAACACCAGGTAGCACAGATGTGAAGAAGACTGGGAGCATACCTAGCCAGTGACTTGATTATATCTATTTCTCTTGCATGGAAGGGAGGGAGGCATGATGAGACAAGGTAAGAAAGTGTCATTTAAGGCCCTGGCCACTGTGGCTCCATTGGTTGGGCATCACCCCACAAACCAAAGGGTCACCGGTTTGATTCTCAGTCATGGCACATGTTTGGGCTACAGATTTGGTCCCAGGTCAGGCTGCGTACGGAAAGCAGCCAAAGTGATGTTTCTCTCTCACATCGATGTCTCTTTCCCACTCTTTCTCTCTCCTTTCGCCTCTCTCTCTAAAAATCAAAAATAAAATTAAAAAAAGAAAATGTCACATAAAGAAGTAAAGTCTTCCTTTTTAAGAGGGGAGATGGAGAATTAGGTGGTTTCTGAAGGGAATGTGAAACTGAGAAAAAATTTTAGGTTATGTTTTCAGATAGGAGATAATAGAGCATGTTTGTGTTCCATGGAGAGTAAACCAGCTGAAGGGAGAAACTGATGGTGCCCGATAAAAGAGAATCATAGTAGACAATTTCCTGAGAAAGTTGCAAGACCACAGCACTGGTCACGTTGGTCTAACACGTACTGTAACAGAAAGGACACTGAACATTTCAGGAACAGTTGTGGGCAAGTCGTCATGTTTGGCCACAAGAAAGAAGAGGTGTTCCCATTTTTTGCTTTTATTTCCTCTTAGGGTATAAGGAAGAGCATCTGCTGAGTGTTTAGGTGGGAATGATGCAGAATAAGGAATGAACTGGGGCAGTGTGAGGAGACTGGGGAGGAGAACAATGTTACAAGTGACCTACAGAAAGAGGGGACAGCTCAGGCTGGAGGAACTAATGAATGCCACTGTGAGTAAAGCACAGTTGACAAGAGCGTGAACACAATTTGCTTGGGTGTAAATTGAGGCTGGAATTGTAAGCAGGGACTTGACGGACATCACTCTAATGGATTTTGATCATTATCCATCAAAGCAGTGGGTAGCCATTGACAGGCCTTAAATGCAGAAGTATCTGATCAGATACGTATTTTAAAATCATGCCTTTGCCTACAGTGAAAAAAAAATACATTGAGAGGAGCGCACAGTGTATGTGAGGAGACTGGCCAGTTGGGAATCTGGTAGCACTAGTCCACACGAGAGACGGTTAGAATTACCTAGAAGAGTGATTGTAAAAATAGAGTGATGTGAGTAAAAGTGAGGGATGTTTCAATAGTAAAATTGGTAAGACTTGGTTTTAAAAATTGGCATGATTAGGATACATGGGACAGAGAAGTACAAAGATGTCTTCTAAGATTCTGGCCAGTACAACTGCATGGATGGTATTTATCATTCACAAAAATGCAGACAACTACATGAGGCTTAGTTTAATTAGAAATTTGGTGTCTGAACTCTTTGGTTCTTGGACAATTGATATGTTCAGAAATAGGATGTTGAATAGTTGTTGAGATATTGTGTGTGGATTTGGAGAACAGAGGAGAAATCCAGGCCAGGCACATAAATCTGATATTCTTGCAGGAAAGAATAATAGTTCTGACGATGAGGATGCAGATTTTGACAACCGTCATAATATTAGCTAACAGATACTGAGTAATTATAGTATGCCAGGCCTTGTGCCAAGCATTTTACATTGATCATCTTATTTAGTACTCAACAAGCTCAATGAGGTGAGGTACCATTATCCACTCCACTTTGAAGATGGGAAGATACAGGTAATGTTGGGCTAGAGAAAGACGGAGTAAATTGCCCAAGTGAAAGAGATGATACATTTGAAGCCAAAATTTAATAGTTAACTGTTCACAGGGATGGAGTGCATATCACCAAGGAGATGCTGAGATACCTGTTAAATACCCTTTCTTCAAAGGAGAAATCCTGCTTCAGAGATAGATCTCTCTGCACACCTTCAGTGCATCAAATTCATGAATGATGATCATGTATGAATTTGTTTCTTTGGATTTCTGTATGAATGTGTGTTTGCCATTAACTACTGGTGTTTTAAAGTTTTTAGTAACACTTATTACTATGAGAGGCAATAAATGGTCATTGTAGACAACTATCAAATTCAGATAAGCATGGAGAGGAATAAAAAGAATGCTTATATTCTTAACACCAACAACAGAAAAAAAGAATTATTCATATTTTAATGCATTCCAACAGGCATATCTTTACACACATGTATCTTTATATTTGTATCAAAAGTAGGGCAATGTATACATATTAATTATAATCTTCTTTTTATGGTGATACATTGCAAGCATCTTTCAAGTATTAAGACATATGTTATGTCACTTGTTAAGCAAGTCAATGTTCTGTTTCTGTGACCACAACAGTTTCTTCCTCCTCATACGTGTTGATGTGCCTAGTTAATCTCCCAGAGGTATTTTCTTACAGTCGGTGAGAGAGGTCTGTGTGTATTTTGTGTGTATGTGAGGGGGTGAGCGGTAGCTGTCATTTGATGTCAAACTCATGTCCTACCTATTTCTGGAAGCAATTCCTAGAGAGGTCAGGTACCTTTATTTTCTTCTTAACTTCCTCTCTAGTTTCACCCCTTCCCCTTCCCATAACCTCCGACTTCTTTGTTCCCAGTGTCACCGCTGATGGTTTGTAACGTTGGTGGCAAAGGAAGGGAAGCGTTTATTATTGTTTTCCCTAAGGCCCTGCTTTGTTAAGGCCGGGGGTGTGTTGCTTTGTTTTCAGAATTGAGCCTTATGTATATTTTGTTAAATTCCCCAGAGTCCTCTAGACACCAAGAACTAGAAAATGAAAAATGATTATTATTGTTACCCTATTTTGCCCAGGATCCCAAGCCGCCACATGTCTCTGACTCCAGACTCCACACCCCTTTGCTGGCTGTGAGCTGAAGGCTGAGAAGAGCGCTGTGCTTTACAGGAATCACAGAGGTGCGCGCACCCTGATAAAAACGAAACACTGAAATTACTTTAATGCATACATGGGCTTTCCAGTTTTTGCAAAGTTGGAGCTGTAGTCTGTCCTTAAAGCCATAAACATTTGAGAAAATAAGGGAAAATCTCAGTCAATTCAGCCAAAATAATTTGTTTCCTCAATACTAAACGCTGACATTTTGATAGAATCCAGGCAGTGAGTTCATTTATTTACTTTTCATACAGATGTTTGTCATGCGATCCTAGCCCCTGGTGTTTCTTACTTTATTTGGTTTCTATAAAATCTAAAAATCAATCCACAAATAATTATTAGTACCCATTGTGTATAAGACCTTGTGGTAGGTACTGTGGAAATATGGGAAAGGCGGTTTGGTATGGGAAAACAAACAAACAACAACAACAAAAAAAACCCCTGTGAAATCAGAAATCCAAAGTCCTTCTTTTGCTGCTTAAAAGTGATGATATTGCAAACTAGCCAATTTTTTCTCTGACTTCCATTTCCTCACCTGTAGAACAACAATCTGGCTTCCTCACAGGATTGCTGTGCAAAGTGAACGGGCTGTACGTTGCACACATAACATACACAAAGTGATATGTGCACACAAATGATGGTGATTGTCAATTGTTTGTGAAATATTCTCCCTTACCCTCAAGGAGGAACTTATAGCCTATCTGGGGAAATCAGAAATACACACATTCAAGCATTTAATAACAATATAAAAGTTTAATAATACCAGACAAGGATTCAAAAGATGTTGCAAGACAATGCATGATTAATTGCCAACGAGTGGAGACTTGAACAGAGAGAGATTCCAGCGTGGGCTGGAATCAGCAAGGGACAAAAGAAAGGGCTGCCAAACCACCATGAGGGCTCAGCGAAGCATCTAGAGAAGGAGTCTGTAGAAGGTCAAGTTAGCACAGAAGTGTCATGCTTTAAAATAAAATTCCTAACATTTTGATAAAGAGCCTTAATACACAAAAACATCCATTACCGTTTCAGACCTTTGAATATTAGGGTTGGAAAGGGAGAGAGTGTTATTCAGTGAAAAGAAAAGAGACCAAGGAACCAGGGAAAATAGTACCGGTCCTGACTGTCCCTTCCTTCTCGCATTTCTGACTACTTGCTTGTTATTGTGCCTCTCTGGGCTTTGTCTCCTGAAGCCTGAGAGTGATATTTAACTTACAGGCTGTGAAGAGTTAGTGGAGTTAACTAAGCAGAGGTTGAGTGTCATTTCGTAGGGTGGGGAGGTGGGAATATGCCAAAGAAGGGGAACAGCATGCCCAAAAGCCCTCAAGAGAGTAACAGCTCTGAGCACTGGATGAAAGAAGAGGAAGCTAATGTGTCTGCAGCTTAGTGGGTGGGTAGCTGCCTCCAGAGGGATAGGAAAGAGACAGGGGAACCAGGGGCCTTGAAGGCCACTCTGAATGTTACAGCCTAGATCCTAACGACTAGTTGAGAAGCCAATGGGTTATTTTAAAACTTGAGGGGCTGGTGGCAATGGGAAAGTCTTGCAAACACAGGAGAGTGCTTATTTTGAGGGATTACGGAGCATGTACCTCTTTATTCTGGCATATTGCAACTGAGAAATTAGGTCCACTTAGTAACGTGTTAAACTCAATTTAGAATTAAACACAATGAGAGTCCAATGGTAATTTCAGTAATCTTTCATCTTGCCTTGATCACCTCTCATTCTTTGAAGTAAGAGTTTCAAAACTTACCTTTAACTTGCCAGAAAATAGAGTAACCTGGATTTGCAGACTTGGAGTACTAATACACGTATTCAAGGATCTCTTTAAAAGTGGATTTCTAGTTTTCCAAGAATTACAAATCCAAATCAAGAAACTTGAATTTGTGAGGTTAGGGATTAATGACCCCTTTCTCTAATTTGTGTTTCTACCGCAACGAGTTTTCTTTTTAGTTTAAAGTAATATAGCACCTCCTGGGGGTGTTTTCAAAACCCCATTAGGAAATAATGAGCAAGAAAAGTTTGCAAGATGGATATGGACAGAATCCCTTCGCAGATAAATCGCATGAAGAAATGGGGATTTAGAAAAGACGCTGTTGTGTCTGGAAACAGATGCCAGCTTCCTCGTAATCAGAAATGCATAAATCAGGACGCTGGAGTTAAACTTTGTGCTGTGTACTGTAGAGTCCTCATTTTTGAAACAGCATTTAATATATTACAAAAAATATTTTTTTAAAATTTTTTACAAAGCAGGTTAAGATTATTTTAGTCCCACCTCCTGTCTGTCCAGCTTCCTCACACAATTCCCTGTTGTATTTTAGCAGGATTTGGTATAATCATCTAGGAGATTAATTAGGGCTTGCAAACTAAGGAGGAATTACCGTCCAAATAATATGCCTCTTCTCTTGTCTTTATTACTCATTCTCTTCTGACAGCTTGGAGCAAAATTTGTTATATGAAAATAAAGTAAAAATCAAAAGAGAACAACACATAGGGAAAAGGTACCATCCGTAGTGCCTGCCTGTCACCTTCTGTCACAGATGCGATGTTCACCATGCAGAAGCCAAATCAGGAAGAAAATTCAGATTGCGTGTGTCAGAGCACAGAGGGTACTGGGGTGGGGAAAGTGTAAAATATGCCAGAAATATTCACGCAATATTAAGCATGCCATCATCATCAAACCCCACCTGTTTTTGTTTGTTTGTTTGTTTGTTTGTTTGTTTCATGGGCAATATTCACCTCGGAATTCCTTCAGACTCCCAAAGACCCCACTCGGTGTGAATATCTTAATGCTTGGGCAACTGGAGGAGGTGTCTCCAGATCTAGGTCGTTGTTCTGAGCTCCTTTTCTTTCCACACAAAGACTTGTCTTAAGATTTTTAATTTCCTCTCCAAAAGTTCCAGCAGTAGAGACTGCCAAATGTACTCATCACATAACACGCTTTCTGCATGGCAGTTAGGGACCTGGAATGTGGCTCCTGGCACCTCCCTGTGAATCCTCCCTCCTTCTGCAATTGGCTATGTGTGGTGACATCACAACTGGTGCTCGATTCTTTTTCTGTAAAATAGAATAATAATAATAATAATAACAGTACTCATTGTATAGGGTGTATTACGTCTGTTAATATGTATAAAGAGCCCTGGCTGGTGTAGCTCAGTGGATTGAGTGCAGGCCTGCGAACCAAAGGATCGGGGTTTGATTCCCAGTCAGGCCACATGCCTGGGTTGCAGGCCAGTTCCCGCAGGGGACGCACGAGAGGCAACCACACATTGATGTTTCTCTCCCTCTCTCCTTCCCTTCCCCTCTAAAGATAAATAAATAAAATCTTTAAAAAATATGTATAAAGAGCTTAGAATAGTGCCAGGCATGTAGTAAGCATATTATTATTGCTATCATCATTATTTATAGTACTATCACTATTATTATTACCATGGCTGAGCTAAACTGTTCTTGAATGTGGGATAGTTGGGACAACCTCATGCATTTGGAAATAAACACATTTTCTAACTGATGAACCTGGAGTCCATAGTAGTGAGTTCTTTCCAAGTTCACTGTGTAAGTAGTGTAAACCCATGACTCCTGAATCACAGACCACTGCTCTTTCTCCTCTTCTTCATCTGCCTTTCATATTGCAAAACTTGCTAATGACATTGTATTGATGAGAGTTTGATATTTGTAGGTATTCTTAATTTTTAAAAGATTCGTCAAACTTTGAGCTCAACAATGATTACAAATATTTTTGCCCACTTTCTATGTGCCAGGTTCTTTGGGTGAATTATCTGAAATTTTACAGGGTGTGAGTTGCCTCATGACATAAATGAATAAAGCGAGATTTCAAGTCAAGGACCACATAACTGGAACTAGAATAGAATAACTGGGACCTTTTCTAATACACCTTCCCAACAGGAAGAAACAAGGGAGCGAGAGGGGTTGAGTCTATTGTTTGAACTTCTGGCTTGTTTCTTGCCACCTTTCTTTATCTTGTTGTAACAGACTTTAAAAATATCTGCCTTCAGTTTTAAGGCATTAATCAAATGAAAAGCCTAATGGTTCCAGGCTCAAACCCACTCAAAGAAGTGAACCGTGGCCAAGAGGTAAGAGTCAGGTACTCTATGATCTGAAATGTGTATTTCTGTGGCAGGTCATCCATGCCTGATTCTTTGCAGGATTTATGTGCTCTTCATGCTGGGCTCTGACCTGCTGAATCACCTTTCCAAGGCCGAATTCAGGAGTCTCTCCTGCTGCAAACATACTTATCGATAAGCCATAGCTTTCCTCATTCAGGTTAGAAGACATGATTGACAGTGTATGTACCAGCTCAATATTCGAGTTGGAGTCTTTCAAGAGAAACTGTAAATTAAATATTTGTTCACTAAATATGCTAATCTCTTACAATGAAAATCTTCTCTGGGGTTCTTGATTTTACTTCTTTTATCTTTACACTTTTTTTCAAATTGTAAACGTTGGTTTTTTTTTTTCATTAAATAGTGGATCTAAGTTCAAAATTATGATCAATATGGTAAACAAGAGAGGGATCGATGGAAACACAGGAACAGAAGGAGGGATCATCTTCCTGGCCATGACCCTATGTGAGATGCAAGGATTCGAAAACAAGATATGAGATGAAAGGGGTTATAAAAATGTATGCTTTCTTTGGCTGATTTTGAGGCAACTGCAGAAAGAAATTTAGAACCGGTAATTTGGAATCTCATCAAATGTATAGTTTGCCATAAACATATTGGCTCCAAAATCCTAAGCACAATAAATCCTCCAAGTAGGAACAATGGTTAGACATTCAAATTGGTAAGTAAGCAGATTTGAAGGTGAAGTTTAAGCTACTATTAGGTATCCAAGAAATAAAAGTCCAGATTAAATGACTGGCAGGTAGTTTTTTTCTTCTAGCAGCATAATGATGCTAAGAAAACAAACCTGCAGGTTTTAATCCCTATTCCCTTCTCTTATCTACACCTGTACTACTTTTTTATGATAAAGTATTTCAGAAACCTATATTAAAATAAGTTATCACAGAGGTTAAAGGACTTCCCAATCTATTTCATCAGGACAGGAAAAACCACACAATTACAGGACAGATGCTGGGTCTTGAAATAAATTCCAATGTAAAAGGTATGCCGTTGGTCATTCCTTTCAGCTTTTCTTTCTTCCCTTTGCTTTCTATATTGGCATTCCCTGAAGTTTTCTTCTTAAACTTTTTGTCTCTTCCAACAGACTTCTTTTGGTTTCCCTGGATGCCAATTCTATGCTGCTGACTCACAAATTATAACTTACTGTTGCTTTGTTCTTGATTTGTCTGAATAACTGGGCATTTTCACCTGGATGTTTCCCATTTACCTCAAACTCACTTTGCCTGAAGCTGTATTAAATTCTCTTTCTTCCCAACAGTTACAGCATAATAAAACTATGATCATATCACGACTCTACTCAAAATTCTCTCATGAATTCACGATGCTTTTAGAATGGAAAGCCCAATTCTTCGGCACGGCCTACAAGACCCAGCAGGGTCTGGCCTCATTCTGTCTCTCTAAACCTATCTACCACTCTCCCTTCAAACAGCTTCCCTCCCTCAATAAAGGGTTTATTTCTGTTTTCAAACAAGCCAAAGCCTGTCCTGCCTCTAGGCCTTTGGATTATGTTTTTATTTTGCTGGATTTTTGTTTGCTTTTACATTAATTGGTCATCAGAAAAAATGATAATTGTGGTAACTTCAGTGAAGGAGTCTGGGTTGTATAAAGAACCATATGGTAAATGGTGTATCTGTGTATTTCTCTGGTGTACAACAAAGAAAGTTTCCGTGTATTTCATTTTATGAATATTATCATTGTCATTATGGGAAAATTTCTCAAAGTCAGGAATCAAAATGCATTGTTATGTAACACCCTGCTTGTCCCTAGTAATTGCCTTTGCTCTAAAGTCTATTTTATCTGATACCAATCAATCAATCAATCAATATAGTCACTCTAGCAAGGAGAGGCAGGAGGAAGTGAGCCTATGCCATTTGTCCCCAGCTCTGAAGCCTCAAAAAGATACTTTAACAATATCACTTGTGCCTTGGCTGGTGTAGCTCAGCGGGTTGAGTGTGGGCCTATGAACCAAAGGATCGTGGTTCGATTCCCAGTCAGGGCACATGCCTGGGTTGCAGGCCAGATCCCAGCAAGGGATGCACGAGAGGCAACCATACATTGATGTTTCTCTCCCTCTCTCCTTCCCTTCCCCTCTAAAGATAAATAAATAATGTTTAAAAAATAATATCACTTGTAATTAGCAGAGAATTCTTATTCATCTCACATCCACCAGCATTTTGTTAGTATGGGTTGAAATGTACCTTTTCTTGCACCAAACCTTGGAGATTTATTTGTCTCCTGGTTTTAAATGGTTCAAAGTTTAAATTTGTCAGCTAGCGAGCCCGTGTAGCATAGATTGTATACTTCGGAGGCAGACCTCCTAGGTTGTTAGTTCTCACAGCTGTAGCTGTATTTTCTTGGGTAACTCACTTGCCTGCTATGTTCTCAGTTTAATCAGCTGTTAAATGAGAAAATAACTGCCATAAAAATTACTATTGTGATTACTTGAGATCATTATATAGCATTTCTCATGCAGGGTCAGCCCGAGAGCAGATAAGCATTCAAGAAATGCTAATTCCTTTGTGATATTGCCACACCAATATTTGTGCATGCCTTTAGTTCTTCCTTTTTAATTATGCACATGGCAAGGAGGATTTTTTTCTTTAATAATTCCCTATGTCCCAATATCTGACATCTTTGTATCACCCCAGATAATTGCTTCTCTCTCTATTAATAGTGCTTTGAAGATTTCTCTCCCGGAGGGCTCCTCTTTGTATCTGCTGTGTCTGTGCTTGTTAGCCTCATTGCAGCACAGGGAGGAGGTTTATAGCCATTGTTATTCAATTCCATGTCGGGCCCAAAGGAAAGAGGACCCCATACTGAGCATAGTGTGGGTAATATCAATCAGGCCTCAAAGCTTGGGGTTTTATTTATAAACCATTCAGCTTTCGTCACCCATTATTATGTAGGACACACACACGCACACACTCACAAATACGGTCCAATTCTAGTTTAGATTTCCAAATGAAAAATTCTCTGAAAATCTATGAATACTTCCCCATGTGCCAAGAGGGCACCTTTATTTGTTGTAGTATCTTCTCCCCAGGGCTCTGCTGTCTGGGAAAGAAAACCAGAGTGCCCGGATTATTCTCAGCACTTTATAATGACTTGCTGAAACCCAATCCAAGGCTTTCTAGGCACTTGCCTTCCTCAACACATCTGGCAGCACCCTCCCCTTTTTCTCTGGTCTGGCCCTGCAAGAAGCGCCTTAGATAAATAAACTGAAGCATGCATGTGGTCGCCAAAGGATTCTGCGGAAAGCAGAATCTAACCAAAGCCACCCCAGGCTTGCTGTCCCTTTGTTCCCTGCCTCTCATCCTGGAGGTTTATATGGCAAAATCATTGCTGTTCTAGCTGGGTCCACACTTTTCCCTGAAAAGCCTTCACCCCTGGGAGCAGCCAGCTGAGCCATCCTACCCATCTGCCTTTCCGGAAGGAGGAAAATATTATTAAGGTCCTGATCTTTTATATGTATTTAAAACAATATTTATTGAGCCTCTGCTTAGATTTGAATGGTGCTATTTTAGATTTTACCAAGATAAGCAAAGGATGTCAGAAAGGAACTTATTGGCTGAGACAATGTTTATGCGCATTAAAAATGAAGGGACAAAAAAAGGAAATTAATATTTATCGGACATCTCTCTATAAAATGGCATGGATGACCTAAAACAATCTGTTTGTTCAGAGTAATTTGCAAAATGAAATCTTGATAGAGGGACAGTGGAATTGGCATGCTGGTGGTATAGGTAGAAATTTATTGTTAATTCTCTCTTTGGGATATAGATAATAGAAAATATTTTTATATAAGCCTGGACATGAATAAAAAAGATTTGCAATACATTTGGCATCTATGATGTGATAGGGCTACACTAGCAGATGCTGTTTACATGTTGTAAATGAAGAAATGAGCCTTAGAGAATCTTGCTGTCTTTAGTTCATTCATTGTGCCCCTCACTCATTCATTTGTATTTATTAAATGTTTACCATGTGCTAGGCATTGATTGCGGACATTAAGAATTCATCAATAAACACAGCTGACAAAAATCTCCTGTGTTCCCTTCAGAAAGCTTACATTCCACTGGTTCAAGACAGATGATATTTGCTGGCAGGTGATGGGAGATATAAGGGCAAAAACTGACATGGAATGAAGTAGAGCACGTGGTGGGGAAAGGCCGCCCTTTTAAATAGCCTGGTTGAGAACTGTTTCACTGAGGGTGCAACGCTTGTGCAGAGACCTGCAGGACAGGGAGGAGTGACCCACGCAGATATCCAAGGAAGGGGCAATCCAGACAGGCAGGACAGCAGTTGTACATGCCCAAGCTGCAGGGGTTCCCGGTGTGTTTGAGGAATTCTACTGAGGCCAGTGTGGCTGGAGCAGAATGCACATGGGAAGCACAAGATGAGGTTGGAGGGAAAACACCAGGGGCCATCTGATCCCACAGGGCACTGTGCACGTAAGAACTTTGGCTTTGACCCTGAGGGACGAGGGAGGTCACGCCATGAGACTGGTGTAATCTGGCTTGCATTTGAACTGGATCTCTTTGGCTGCTGTGCTGAGAATAACCTGAAGGACAATGACAAAAGCAGGGACTTTGTTAGGGGGCTTGATACCGTAATTCAGGTGGCTGGTGATTGTGCCCGAAGTCACATGCATAGTCAAACCCGATGTGTCTGACTTTCCACTCTGTGATGCCACTTCCTGTGCAGATTGGCCAAAAGGTCACCATCATTGGATGTGCTTGATTTCTTTTCCATATGTCGCCAAGGCAGAAAGGTACTAGCATATAGTGTAATATATATTACAAAAATTATGTAAACTTTATCCTATAATATGATCGGCTTTGGTCAGTCTCATTTCCTCAAGCTTTGTGTATTTCTGGGTATACCCTATAAAGACATCAACACATGAAACTGTTGTTCTCTCAGGATCACTTTATTTTTAATTAAATATTTAAATTTTATTTTTTCAATTATTGTTTATATGCAATATTATTTTGTATTAGTTTCAGGTGTATAGCATAGAGTTGGTTAGGCAAATCATAAACATGCAACATTCGGAGCCTAGTAAAAACCCCAACTGACACCCCTTCTGGACTTTGTTAAGTCCTTTTTTTAGCTGATTATCAGCTCAGACATAAAGGTCCCTCTTCTCTCCCACTTAGATTGCACTTAATGGCAGGAACCCTGGGGCCATCCTTCACAGTCTCTTCAAGGGAGAAAAGAGAGGAAACATCACCACCTGAAAGCCAATTGTCTGATAGTGGCTAGCCACAGTAACGGATTCCTGCTGAACGATTTCGTGGGGGAGGTGATTCTGTGTAATTTCCTCATCGAGAAACGGCTCTGGGGTCTTACGCTCATCCACCCTACTTTCTGCATCGGCAAGACCCTGCCTTAAAATGGAAGAAAACAATAACTGTGAGTTGGATGTCAGACATCCTAGAAAAAATGAGATTTCAAGAGCACATTTTCCTATCGCCAGTAGATCCTGTTTTAGTCATCGAATTGCCCTGTGTTGGAGTCAACGAACAACCAGGTTACTTTGTTGGCGCCACTTCAAGAGAAAGCCAGTGGAACCAATAAATTCAGGGCCTGGCTCAGTAGATCCCAAAAGGAGCTCAGAACCCAGACCTATTCTTCAAGTTATAGAATATGACTTTATTCCAATGAATAGAAAGGATGCGAAGTGAGCTCCCGAAGAAAACCAGCTGAGATCTATGACAGCTACCCATTGATATTAAAGAAAGGAAAAGTAAATGATCAAGGATATAATCTGACCAAAAGGAAGCTTCCCTCCACTACTCTGTTGACACGCTTCACTTTCCAAATGTTTCATTTGGAAAATTTACTACCAGAATATTGCACCACTAGTAATCAGACCAAATCCATTTTGTGAATGAGCCATGCTTTCCTTAAAACTTAACACCAACTGAAAAATGTAAATCTAGGTGATTGCTTAGAAACCGCTTGGTCTCTCACTGGATATCAAAAAGTTTTGAAAATATTAGATCAATAGAGGACACTGTAAGAAAGAAAACATCAAATTGGGAGTCATGGCATCTGCACGGAAGTTTTAGCCTGTTCCAAGAAATTCTGCCTCTGCACCTCATTGTTTTCATCTGTGAAATGGTGCTGATTTACTAAATAACCTTTAATTCTGTGAATGGAAGGATCCTTTGAATAAGTGAATCACTAATATATTCACAATGAATGAAGGGTTTTATTTTTATTTGATTCTTATAACATCCTGAAATAAGCCAGACGTAATTGTTTACAGTTGATATGTAGTTGATAGACTTAAAAAACAGTGGTTTTCATAAGTTTACATGGGTGAAAAGTGGAGAAGATAGCACTCAAATAAATACGGCCTTTCCTACTCCACTAAGAGTAGGTCATTTCCTTCAGTAGTTACTGATTATCTAACCAAGCAAGACATCATATTTTTA
>PVKU01012650.1:0-33948 GCA_004027475.1 Anoura caudifer | reverse complement strand
CCTTTTCTTGCTCTTTCTGGGTGTTTTTTTCTACTTGGTCCTCCAACTCACTAATCTGATCTTCTGCTTCATCGATTCTGCTTTTCATTCCTTCCACTGTGTTCTTCAGTTCAGAAATTGTACTCTTCATTTCCTCTTGGCCCTTGTTGATAGTTTCTATTTCCTTTTTCATGTTGATATAGTTTGCAGTGAGTTCATCGTAGCTTCCCTGTAGTTTCTGGTAGCTCATTGAGAGCTCATGGAGCTTCCTGGCAACCATGGTTTTGAACTCAAAATCTGACAGTTGAGCTGCCTCTGTTTCATTTAGCATTCTTTTTGGGGCTTCCTCCTTCTCTTTCATTTGGGGATTATTTCTTTGTCTTCCCATTGTTTTTGAGGTTCTTCTTATTAGCCTTAACTTCTTAAATTGATCTGTTCTGGCTCCCTGGGTTTATGGTGTGAACTTCTGTGGTAGAATACCTGTGACATTCAGTGGTGCTGTCTGCTTCAGGTATGTTGGTGTTCACAGTTTCCACTGTCTTATCTGTTGAAATGTCCCCTCCTTGGGATCATCTTTGGTTTTTTCACAGTTCCAGGGTTGTTTTTGGTTGTTGTTGTTGTTGTGTTGTTTTGTTTTGTTTTGTTTTTGTCTTACTCATGGGTATTTAAAAAGAGAAAAGAGGAAAAAATGGAAGAAGAAAGAAAAAGAAAAAAGAGGAAAGAAGAGAAGAAAGAAAAAGAAAAAAGGAGGAAGAAAGAAGAGATAAAATTGGAAAGAAAGGAAGAAGGAATAAGGCAAGAAAGAAGATACGCAAAGCAAAGGGCATTGAGGGGTTAAAAAAGATAAAATTAATAAAAAATAGTAGAAAAAATTAAAATTTAAAAAGAGAAAGAAAGGAAAAAAAGAGAAAAAAGCAACAAGAAGAAAGAAAAAATAAAATTAAAAAAACCCAACAACTCTTGCTGTTTTCAATCTTGCTGAGCTGGTGTTTCTGGTCTAGCTGGCTTCAATGGTCTAGGGGTGACAGTATCACTTTTGTCCCTGTTCAGCGCTCAGCTATCTTTGCGCTATTGTCCTCAGAGCTAGCCCTGGGCCTCTCCGCCCAGGGCCTCATATGTACGTTCTGAGGATGTGTGTGCCTATCCCAGTTGCACGCAGGTGCCTATGATCTCGCAGCCACCTGTGGTCACACACGTGCACCAATCCTCGCGCAATCGTCCCTGATGGATGGCGGGCTCAGGCGTGTGGCTGCCCCTCTAGTGCCGGAGGTTTGTGAGCTCAGGTGAGCAGCAGAACAGCCGTCCTGAGGGCGCCCACCTGTTCCAATGGCACCGGGCGCTGGAGGTCCTGCGAGCTCAGGCGAGCAGCCGTTCCACGGGCGCCGGGCTCTCCCGCGAGCCCAGGTGCATGGGTGTCTCAATGGTGCCAGGAGCCAAAGGACCCGTGGGCACCGGCCTCCTGCAAGTCCAGATCTGCAGCTGTCCCTGGGGTGCCGGGAGTCAAAGGCCCCGGGAGCTCAGGTGTGTGGCTGTCCCAGTGGCGCTCGCCACCAACAATCAGGTGAGCTCCGGTATGCAGTCCTTCCCTGGGATATGTGTGGGTGTTCACACCCCCAGCTTGTCTGCCACTGAGACCCCAACTCCTCTCTGTGAGATTTCAAGCAGCTGGGTTTATCCCAGTGCCGCTAAAACTTTGTTTGGCTGGGGAGGGAGCAGTTGACCCAGCTCCCTCCCTATTCTTGTGGCGAGCCTGGAGAGAGCCCGCCCGGGCCTCAGTCCCAGCCCTGGTGTCCACGCTGCCCCTTGGGCTCTTATTGTTCTGAAGTACTCTCCTTACTGTCTGGTTTTTCAGTGTCCACTACAGTTTTTGATCTCCCGATATGCTGTGTTTCTGATGGCTGTTTGCTCCGTTCCAATGTAAATTGTCCAGAATATTCTCCTGTGTGTAGGGGGAAGCGAAATATGCTCCTTCCTACTGCGCCGCCATCTTCCCCCCCTCCATTTGTCATCATTTGATGTAGAGTTAGGGCCTTCTAATATAGGTCTGCAAATTAGAATGTCATATTATTTTCTGTCCATAAGCTATATCTAATATACTGTATACGATTTCTATTACAATGATATAATGACTCAGAAAAAGCAAGTAGGGTACAGTTCATTTATTGGGGGCATTGAGGACTTGTGAATTGGACAATGAGCTACGAGTATCCAAGTAGCTACTAGCATCAGTCAATAGGTTTTATAGGAAGAATAAATATTGGTAATTAGTTTAGCAAACTTGTTCAGTGGAACTGGCATAGAAATCTTCTTTTTAACTACTTCATTGCAGTGTGACTGACACATAAAAACTGTGTATATAGTGTGGACAACTTGATGAATTTGAGGATAAGTGTATAACCATGAAACCATCAAGGCCATAATCATATTCATTATTTCCCAGTTTCCTCCTATCCCCACTATTATTATTTATTTTTGTTTGTGGTAAGAACACAACATAATATTTATCTTCTTAGCAATTTTAAGTGATACTACAGTATTAACTCTTTGAAGGCAATAGCAGTGAAACTTTCATTCTTTGACACTGACTTGTAAAATTTTACACAATGATTTGTTCATAGTTTATCCTTGTTGTTGAAGTAGTGCACACATTTGATAGGGGTTCCAGATATGTTTATCAGACTAGAGTTGAACACTCTGCCATTAAGACTTCTCATATACAAGGAAGTTCTCACATATAAGGAAGTATGTGGGGAAAGGCTAAATACAAATTAAGGAAAAATAACCAAATCAGTAACAATTTACTGGTTTAATTGATATCCAGACAAACACAAGACTCTCTGTCAGTATGAGGCTTCCCTATAAAGGAACACATAATATTTGGCTGTGTATCTTGAATTTTTCTATGAATGTAGCATTGCTGGGCTTGTAAAGTAATCTGCCTTTTACCCAACCACCCAAGATAAACACCCAACCTTTTGGACAAAATCCCTCATGAGTCCAGGATATTAAACTTGATACCACAGGAAAACTACAAGTATGAGAGCAAGAACACAGGCATATGAGAACTCATTATTCATGACAGTGAGGTCAGCTGTGAGAAAAATGGGACCATTTAATAGATATGAAACTGACCCATTTCTTGGGGGAAAGCTAGTGAGTTATTGAATAGAGCTGGATTTGAGAGTGGATATCATCCTCCCTATGGGTTGTTGCAGTAAGGAAAAAATAGGGTTTTGCAGAGTAGGGTATGTATTCCTTTTATCTTCATTGTCACCATAATTATTCCAGTGAACATTTGTTTGCTTTCCTGTCTTCCCAGCATAGTGATAATCCAGAGACAACAACATGTACCTCTCTATTCCCCAGTGACAGAGCACTATCTAAACATTCACTTATGTGATAATGTGGTTTATGTGCTTGGCATTTAAGGTCCCTGTGGACCACTTGCCACTTGAGCTAGTAGCTAAAACCCTTCTGAGATTACACAGTGTTGTCCTATGTTTACAGATGAAAAGTTTTTCTCTTTTTATGGCTCTAGGGAAATTTAAATTTTACTGATAGCCCCACAGCTCATATATCACTTTATTATAAAGTTCATGGCTCCAGAGCTGTAACTTGTTCTCACTCTGGTAATGAAGACAGCAAAGGCTCCATACAAGGATGGTGAGGAGGTAGAGAAACATGTTAATTGTGTTGATGCTGTGCTTTGTTATTTACTCACAAATATTCATATGGGTTTACAGAAAAGTCAGGTAGTGCCAGGGTCCTTCCTATATTCAGGGATCCACATAACATGCAGGTGTCTGAGTACTACTAGTTTAGAATATTATAATAATTTTTCTCCACTTGAATAAAAACTCTGGAAACTGTGGATTAAAAAGAAATTGTAGAAACTTTCATAAAGAGAATGGTAACATGTAAACTTATTACAGGGTATTTACTCTCAGGTAGTTAACTTTACCTAGTATTTTAAGGATGTTAATTGAAAAATATTAATATTATAATAAGTAAGACCACTATTATTTGATTTTTGTCATCCTAAAATTGATTTTAATAATATAAATATATTTTAAATATTATCTTTAAATTTTTAATTGAACAAGACTTTATAACATTTCTGTGTGTATTGATTCAACTGCCTCTTCTACTCTCTGCAGTGTCTGCTGAAAACCTGTACTTTATCTTCAAACCTTCATCCATCACTTCATACTCCTTGAACAGTAGTAAATTTCCCCCTAATAATTCAGAGGAAAAATAGGAACTAGTTAAAAAAGAAGAAAATTCTAACGTATGGTATAACCTTAATGACTCTTCAAGACATTATGATAAGTGAAATAAGCCATCACAAAAGATCAAATACATTATGACTACACTTATATGGGTTACTTAGAGTGTTCAGATTCACAGAGAGAGAAAATAGAGTGGGGTTGCCAGGGGCTGGGAAGGGGGAAAATAAAAAGATACTGTTTTACGGGCACAGAGTTTCACTTTTATAAAATAAAAAGATGTATATAAGATGGATGGTGGCGATGGTTGCCCAACATTATAAACGTATTTAATATCACTGAACTGCACACCTAAAGATGGTTGCTGGAAAAGTCTATGTTTGGTGCATTTTACCACAATAAATATTTTTTTCAAAGTAGAACTGGGTGATAATTCCCTTATATAACCATCCATCAACTTACTCATTTGTCACTTAGTAGTGTCAGCAGAAATGATGATCCTTATCTTTTTGAGAGCTAATTACTATTATGCTGTATATCCAATCACCCACTACTTTCTTAAGGAATTTTCTACATCTATTATCTCCTAACATTCTGTATTTCTAGTCTCTCCCTATGTACTGTATGTATCTTTAACATCTGTTTGAAAATATGTACATTTGTCAATGTTTTTCTTTTCTTTTTTAAAAATTTAAAAAAAATTTAATCTTATTTATTTATTTATTTATTTATTTATTTATTTATTTATTTTAAAATTTTAATTGTTGTTCTTGTACAGTTTTCTGTCTTCTACTCCCATCCCAGCCCACCACCCCAGCCCTCCCCAACTCCCTCCCATTTCCATCACCCCTAGCTTTTGTCTATGTGTCTTTTATACTTGTTGCTCTAAACCCTTCCCCTTTCCCTTGAAATTCCCTCCCCTCTCCTCTCTTGTTCTCAATTTCAGTGTCTTTGGTTATATTATGCTTGTTTGCTTGTTCTGTTGATTAGGTTCCTGTAAAGGTGAGATCATATGGTATTTGTCTTTCACCCCCTGGCTTATTTCACTCAACATAATGCTCTCTGTTTCCATCCATGCTGTTGTGAAGGGTAGGAGCTCCTTCTTTCTTTCTGCTGCACAGAATTCCATTGTGTAAATGTACCATAGTTTTTTGATCCATTCATTAGAAAAATCTTAAATTCACCTTACAGTCTTCTTGGGTCATGGCTTATTTTTCTCCTTGCCTTCCCTGATAAGTTTTCAAAAATATTAGACACAATACCCCATCTACTTATTTTCTATTCATTCCTAAAGCCACTGTAGCAGGTTATCATCTCTCAATGCTCAACTTCAACTATTTTTTAGGGCCACTAATGTGTTCTCAGAAGCATTTGAAAATTTTAATCTTAGAAGACTTGACCACTCAGGCAATTCAGCACAGTTGTTCATGTAATTCCCTGTCCTGACACTGTGCTCTCTTGATTTTAAGGTTCCTGCAGGGTTGCTTAGATTTATTTTGCTTTATCCTATATAAACGTTTCCAATAATTTCTACAAAATTCCATCTTCACGAGTTTACTCTCATAAATCTAATTTCTGAGGTTGTTCACATTCATTGTTGGATCAAAATGGTACTTATACAATGACAACTTCAAAATGTTCATTATAAACAAAAATATGGAAATGTTGTCAGATAAATACTCACATGAGTACTGCAGACACATAGGTATCTTTAAGTGGACTTCTATTCATCATTGTGCATGCAAGTCACTCAAAATAAATGCACTGGTATTATTCATATCTCTGATGATTTAATCTTCTGATTTAATGGAGCTTTAAATTCTGTCAATATAGAAAATAATTATCATAATATTTATAATGTCATACTGGCATATTTACATTGGACTTAAGAATAAACAAAGACACACATTCACACATGCATGCATATTTGTATAACACACACATATATGCAATAAAATAGTTTGATTCAGAGCATTCTTTTTTAAATATATTTTATTGATTATGTTACTACAGTTATCCCATTTCTCCCCCATCATTCTCCTCCACCCTGCACATCACCTCCCACCTACATTCCCCCCTTTAGTTCATGTCCATGTGTTATAAGTTCTTTAGCTTCTACATTTCCCACACTATTCTTGCCCTCCCCTGTCTATTTTCTACCTACCGTCTATGCTACTTATCCTCTGTACCTTTTCCCCTCTCTCCTCTTCCCACTCCCCTGTTGCTAACCCTCCATGTGATCTCTATTTCTGTGGTTCTGTTCCTGTTCTAGCTGTTTGCTTAGTTTGCTTTTGTTTTTGTTTTAGGTGTGGTTGTTAATATCTGTGAGTTTGCTGTCTTTTTACTGTCCTATTTTTTATCTTTTTTTTCTTAGATAAGTCCCTTTAACATTTCATATAATAAGGGCTTGGTGATGATGAACTCCTCTAACTTGACCTTATCTGAGAAACGCTTTATCTGCCCTTCCATTCTAAATGACAGCTTCACTGGATAGAGCAATCTTGGATTTCCAGCCCCTTCTTGCCTGGAAGGTCCCTTCTGAGAAATCAACTGACAGTCTGATGGGAACTCCTTTGTAGGTGACTGTCCCCTTATCCCTTGCTGCTTCTAGAATAATCTCCTTCATCTTAATCTTGGGCAATGTAATTATGATGTGCCTTGGTGTGTTCCTCCTTGGGTCCGCCTTCTTTGGGACTCTCTGAGCTTCCTGAACTTCCTGGAAGTCAATTTCCTTTGCCATTTGGGGAAGTTCTCCTTTATTATTTGTTGAAATAAGTTTTCTACTTGTTGCTCTTCCTCTTCCCCTTCTGGTACCTCTATAATCTGGATGTTGGGATGTTTAAAGATATCCTGGAGGTTCCTAAGCCTCTCCTCATTTTTTTGAATTCTTGTTTCTTCATTCTTTTCTGTTTGGTTGTTTCTTTCTTCCTTCTGGTCCACACCATTGATTTGAGTCCCAGTTTTCCTCCCATCACTGTTGGTTCCCTGTGTATTTTTCTTCATTTCACTTATTGTAGCCTTCATTTGTTCATCTAATTTGTGAGCAAAATCAACCAATTCTGTGAGCATCCTGATCACCAGTGCTTTGAACTGTGCATCTGATAGGTTGGCTATCTCTTGGTCACTTAGATAAATTGGCTCTGGGGCTTTGATTTGTTCTCCTGATTGAGCCATTTTTTTGGTCTGATTGCACCTGTTATGTAGTGAGGGGTGGAGCCTTAGGTGTTCCCCAGGGCGGGGCAACCCAGTGGCTGGGTTGTGATTCTGTATGTGGGGGTGGAGTCTGAGAGGAAACAATGGTGCTTGCTCTGCTCTCTCTTGGATTCCAGTCCCTTCCACTGCTTCCCCTTCACCTGGATTATCTGCGCGCAAATGTGGGACCTCTTGGTCAGCCACTTGCCTTGTACGGCCTCACTGGGTCTGCACCATTGCCACCCCATGCTCAGGGTCTCCTAGCCACTGCCTGTGAACCTGGGGTCTGCTAGCTGCTGCTGCCTGTGCACCTGGGTCTGCCAACCTGCACTTTTTCCTGCTGCGACTCCACTGCTCTTATTGGTCTGGATGAATGGTTGTTGGACTTCCATACAGTTCAATTTTCTATCAGTACTGGATGTTTTCTTGTTTCTAAATCTTTATTGTCCTTAATTTTGGTTGTGCAAGGAGGCACAGTTTGTCTACCTATGCCTTCATCTTGGCCAGAAGTTCCCGATTCAGAGCACTCTTAATGATAAAGTACTTATCCATATTTTTAGATAAATTTCTTAACCTAGAGAAAATTTATGATATATTTGTGTAACCATGTAATTTCTTATTTCTATAGGCTGAGAGCATTGTAAGAGCAAAGGCTACAAATCTACAAAACATGGAGATCTTAAGTAACTTGACACTACATTTCCAACTTTCTTGTTGGCCAGCATTCCTGGCCTGGAGTCTGCCCAGGCCTGGATCTCCATCCCCTTCTGCTGTCTTTATGCCATTGCCTTCTGCGGGAACAGCATGATCCTGTTTGTCATCATTACCCACCAGAGTCTCCATGAGCCCATGTACTATTTCCTCTCCATGCTGTCGGCTACTGACTTGGGCTTGACTATTTCTACAATGTCTACAACATTACCTATCCTTTGGTTTAATGCAAGAGAAATCAGTCTAGATAGCTGCATAACCCAGATGTTTTTTCTTCATGGACTAACATTTATAGAATCTGGGGTGCTAGTGGCTATGGCCTTTGATCGCTATGTGGCAATCTGTGACCCTCTAAGGTACACTACTATTCTCACTAATTTCAGGATTATTCAGATGGGCACCTTAATGATTATACGTACTGTGGTATTAATAGTGCCACTACTCTTGCTCCTTAAGCCGTTGTATTTCTGTAGAGCAAATGTCCTTTCCCATTCTTACTGTTACCATCCAGATGTGATTAAATTAGCATGTTCAGATACTCGGGCCAACAGCATCTGTGGATTAATTGATCTCATCCTGACTACAGGGGTGGACACACCATGCATTGTCCTTTCTTATATCTTGATCATTCACTCTGTGCTCAACATGGCCTCCCCTAAAGAACGGCACAAGGTCTTCAGTACTTGCATATCCCATATCGGAGCAGTTGCTATTTTCTACATCCCCATGATGAGCTTGTCATTGGTGCATCGCTATGGCCGATCAGCCCCCAAAGTGGTGCATTCAATGATGGCCAATATATACCTGCTTTTGCCCCCTGTACTCAACCCCATCATCTATAGTGTAAAAACAAAACAGATTCGCAAGGCTATCCTCAGTCTTCTCCTTGCAAGTAAACAGAGGTGATTAATTTTGAGAAAAACCTGATAAAACATACTTTCACTCTGGAAAGGCAACCCTGGTAGGTGATTGCCTATTAGATAATTTTTCTCATTTTGCTCATTTGTTCAACAAACATTTATTTAGTAAGCATTTTTGTGTTTTCAATTGTGAAATATATGTATGTTATACCTCAAGAACTTTGTAGTCCAACAAGAATAAAAACAAAAAATGTAATAATGAAATAATAAAAATAATATTCATAGTAATTAACATTTATTAATTGTTTATTTTATATTAGGTGTCCTATTAACTGTTTCTGAGATATATTCTATTTACTCTTCAAAACAACTCAATTAAACAATTAATTATTTTAGATATGAAGAAACAAGCCTATAGGCATTTATTTCTTTATCAAAGGCCAGACAAAATTTAAAAATAGAATACCAAGTGATCCAGTGATTTCACCTGAGAGCATTTTTTCAAAAAATTGAAATCAACATCTCTGAGAGATGTCTGCATTCCCAGGTTTACTGCAAATAAGTCTTCATACTTACAAGTTTGGTATACATTTTTACACAAGTGGAAAAAGAGAGGGCAAGAGACTCAATGAAGTTGGCAGCAAATAGTTTCAGTATTTCCATTGTTTGGAGAAGCTGCATAGTAGAGTTCTAAGACTCCAGTGTTTACAACCAGAAAAGTACTCTGCCAGCTGTGTCACTCAAAGAGAAGATGTCATAGCTAAGTGCATCAGTTTCTTTATCTGCAGAATACAGTGATGAGCTAGATAACCTCTTAAAATGTTAAGGAAAAGTACACAGGATTAGGATTTTGTATTTTTTTGGCTGATGGAATTTGTTTACAGTTTGTACAGCATGAGAAGCTAATGAAGGTTATTTTAAGAAATTTTGTGATTCTATAAGATTAACCTGACATTTGCATAGAAGATAAATTGCAATAAGGAGAAAATGGGGTTAGGGCTACCTGACACAATGTGCCTAAGCAAAGAGAGATTCCGAAGGCACAGAATTGTGGAGTTAGAAATGAGAAACTTTATTAAGTGAAACTTTATTAAGTGCAGCATCAAAGAAGTTATATTTATTATATATGGTAACAGTTTTGATGTTAAAGATAGGGGAAAAGGCCAAAGATGACATCAATAAATCAGGTTTGGTAGGTTGAAAAAAGGGTGGTATCACAAGGGAGATAAAAAAAATTTAGTTTTGATCACATAATATTTAAACAGAAAGACATGTTGCTGGGTGAGGGGAGCACTTGGTCAGGTTTTTTCAAAGAAGGAAATCTTTTAATCACCTTAAAACTTTCATTATCAAAAATAACTTCACTAATTAATAGACCATTAGATTGTTTGTAAATGAGACAAAATAAATTTGATTTTGGACTTTTTGACCTTGAGGTACTGATGGGGTATATGGATTATTTTGGTAGAAAGGCACAGATATGAAGTAGAAGCAGAAAGCCTGAATAGACCAATAACAGCAGATGAAATTGAAGCAGTAGTCAAAAAACTCCCAACACACAAAAGCCCTGGACCAGATGGTTTCACAGGAGAATTCTACAAAGCATTTATGGAAGAGCTAACCCCTATCCTTCACAGACTATTCCAAAAAATCCAAAATGATGGAAGACTCCCAAACTCTTTTTATGAAGCCAGCATCATCCTAATCCCCAAACCAGATAAAGACACAACAAAGAAAGAAAACTTCAGGCCAATATCGCTGATGAACATAGATGCTAAACTTCTCAACAAAATATTGGCAAACTGCATTCAACAATACATTAAAAAGATCATACACCATGACCAAGTGGGATTCATCCCAGGGATGCAAGGTTGGTTCAACATTCGCAAATCAGTAAACGTAATACATCACATAAACAAAAACAAAGACAAAAATCACATGATCGTATCAATAGATGCAGAAAAAGCATTTGATAAGGTACAGCACCCATTTATGATAAAACACTCAGTAAAGTGGAAATAGAGGGAGCATTCCTCAAAATAATAAAGGCAATATATGAGCAACCTACAGCCAATATCATACTCAATGGGCAAAAACTAAAATCTTTTCCATTAAGATCAGGAACAAGACAAGTATGTCCACTTTCACCACTTCTATTCAATATAGTATTGGCAGTATTAGCCACAGCAATTAAAAAAAAAGGAAATAAAAGGCATCCAAATTGGAAAGGAGGAAACAAAGCTATCATTGTTTGCAGATGCCATGATAGTGTACATAGAAAATCCTATGGACTCGGCCAAAAAGCTGCTTCACCTAATAAATGAATTTGGCCAAACAGCTGGATACAAAGTCAATATCCAGAAATCAAAGGCATTTTTGTATGCCAACTATGAAACAGCAGAAGCAGAAGTCAAGAAAAAAATCCCATTCGCTAGAGCAAAAAGAAAAATAAAAACACCTAGGAATAAACCTAACCAAGGAGGTAAAAGACCTGTATGCAGAAGACTATACAACACTAAAGAAAGAAATCAAGGAAGTCACAAACAAATGGAAACATATACCGTGTTCATGGATTGGAAGAATTAACATCATCAAAATGTCCATACTACCCAAAGCAATTTACAGATTCAATGCAATACCTATTAAATTGCCAATGGCATATTTCACAGACATAGAACAAACACTTCAAAAATTTATATGGAGTCATAAATGACCTCGAATAGCTGCAGCAATTTTGAGAAAGAAGAGCCAAGTAGGAGGGATAACAATACCTGACACCAAACTGTATTACAAGGCCACTGTAATCAAAACAGCCAGATAATGGCATAAAAATGGGCACATGGACCAGTATAACAGAACAGAGAGCCCAGAAATAAACCCAAGTCTCTACAGTCAATTAATATTTGACAAAGGGGGCAGCAACATAAAATGGAATAAAAATAGCCTCTTCAACAAGTGGTATTGGGAGAAATGGACAGCTGTGTGCAGAAAAATAAAACTCGAGCACCAAATTACACCATACACAAAAATAAATTCAAGGTGGATAAAAGATTTAAATATAAGCTGTGACACCATTAAAGTCCTAGAGGAGAACATAGGCAGGAAAATCTCAGATACTTCATGCAGCAACATTTTTACTGATATGTCCCCTAGAGCAAGAGATGTAAAGGAAAGAATAAACAAATGAGATCTCATCAAAATAAAAAGCTTCTGCACGGCTAAAGAAAACATTATTAAAATAAAAAGGAACCAACTGTATGGGAAAACATATTTGCCAATGGTACCTCAGACAAAGGTTTAATCTCCAAAATAAATAAAGAACTTACACGACTTCACTGTAAGAAGACAAGCAACCCAATTAAATAATGGGCAAAGGACTTGAACAGACACTTCTCCAAGGAGGATATACAGAGGATCCAGAAACACATGAAAAGATGCTCAATATCACTAGCTATCAGAGAGATGCAAATTAAAACCACAATGAGATACCACTTCACCTGTCAGAATGGCCATCATAAACAAAGCAACAAACAACAAGTGTTGGAGAGATGGTGGAGAAAAGGGGACCCTAGTGCACTGTTGGTGGGATTGCAGACTGGTACACCATTATGGAAAACAGTATGGAATTTTCTAAGGAAACTAAAAATGGATCTTCCTTTTGACCCAGCAATTCCACTGCTCGGATTATATCCTAAGAACCCTGAAACACCAGTCCAAAAGAACCTAGGCACCCCAATGTTCATAGCAGCACAATTTACAATAGCCAAGTGTTGGAAGCAACCTAGATGCCCATCAGTAAATGAATGGATCAAAACACTATGGTACATTTACACAATGGAATTCTTTGCAGCAGAAAGAAAGAAGGAGCTCCTACCCTTCACAACAGCATGGATGGAACTGGAGAGCATTATGCTAAGCAAAATAAGCTAGGTGGTGAAAGACAAATACTGTATGATTTCACCTTTAACAGGAACCTAATCAACAAAACAAAAAAACAAGCAAAATGTAACCAAAGACACTGAAATTGAGAACAGTCTGACAGTCACCAGAAGGGAGAGGAAAGGGAATTTCAGGGGAAAAGGGGAAGGGTTTAGAGGAACAAGTGTAAAGGGCACATGAACAAAAACTAGGTGGGGTGGAAATGGGAGGGAGGTGGGGAGGGCTGGGACAGTGGGCTGGGATGGGCGTAAAAGACAGAAAACTGTACAGGAACAACAATTAAAATAAAATAAAAAAATAAAAAAATAAATGTGCCTAACTTAATTATGGAATTAGATCATGCAGAATTTATTTGATAGCTAAGCAGACCGAGTCAGCGAGGTTAAATGACATGCTTGAGGTTGCAGAGCAAGTTGAGGGCAAATCCTGGCCTAAAACCCATAATTTGGTGACTTCAAGAGACCTCAGTATTTTTTCCCCAAGGATATTGTGTGTAATGATTCACATGTATTTCTCCTTTGCTTTTTCAATAAATATTTGTTAATGTTTGGTGTTTAATAACATTTTTATCTGAGTCCAATATATTACACAATTTTAATCCCACAAAATCAGGAAAAGTGTTCCTATTTAAGTTGCATAGCTAACAAAATGATGAGAATATAAGAATATAAAGACTATAATTTAGTGTTCCTGTACAAGTTAAACTTACAGAACCAAAATTATAGATAAGGAGTAAGTGCAATTCTTTCTGTAATATGTTGCTTCTAGCTGGTAATGCCCACTTTGTTTTATTTTATTATATTTTTGTAAGAAGACAAAAATTTGGTTTTTGCAGAAATTACCAGTAAAGAACTGGGTTAAATTGTAGAGTAAAATGTGATACAATAAGATAAATGCTGTGGAAGGCAAACCTTTCTCACCCTGTGCTGTCAAGTAGCCGAGTTAGAATATATTAATAACTAACTAGGATTATATCTGTCACTTATATCAAAGTGATTGAAGCAGTTCAGTCATTTCTTCAAAAGGAAGCTTACAGGGAGGCAGCCTGCTACACTGGGGAGGCCTGCAAGTTCTGTGGTCAAACTGCTTCAGATGAATCTTTGAATGGAAAAAAAAAAAGAAAGGCACAGATAGAAATACTTCATGAGAGTACATGTCCTACAAGAGCATGTTTTATTTATTTTTACATGTAGTAGTTGATAAATAATCACTGAATTAATTGAATGAATAAATAATGAAATATAAATGCATAAATTTGTAAAATTAGTTTTGAAGAATGGATTTCTTTTCTGTCTAACACACTGTAGGGCAATGAGTACAGAAACATATTTATTTATTTTGAAAGATTTTATTTATTTATTTTTAGAAAGAAGAGAAGGGAGGGAGAAAGAGAGGGAGAAAAACATCACTGTGTGGTTGCTTCTCACATGCCCCCAACTGGGGACCTGGCCTGCAACCCAGACATGTGCTCTGACTGGGAATCAAACCTGTGACCCTTTGGTTCACAGGCCAGCATCCAATCCACTGAGACACAGCAGCAAGGGTGGAAACATATATTTAAATTACTATAGACATCATGTAATTATTTTTGCATATTTTTTAATTGTCCTAAATTATCTCAGATTGAGAATTATTCATTTTTATAATTTTAATGATATGTAGCATTATTTGTTCTTAGTAGTAAAGTATTAATAGTAAATTAAATTATAAAACAGTGATTGTCAGAATAAGTAATTACCTAATATAACAAACAGGAAAATTTTAAGAAGAATTTAAGTTATCCATGAGGCACATGTCATAATTTCTAAGCCTTATAAAGTTTTTTTATCCTTATTACTTTCTAATCTTTGCTTCAAAATTATATGAATCTGGTTCTGCAGGCCTGCAGGAGAGATATGACATGTTAATGCATGTGTTTACACTTCATAATTTTATAGAACTATTCTGTTATTCATCTAATCAATGACTTTGTATTCCTTGGTACATTTGCCTTGAGCAGTTGTGCCAAAACTTAAAATTGAAGATATTCTTCTGTTTGGTCAATTATTTAATCCCTGGGATCGTGACCGTTGCCTGGAAGACATTTGTCACGAATCAAAAGTTCTTAATGCACTCTGTTGGTGAATAAACAGTGTCTCTTAGACTGGTGTTGGGTAGTTCTGTGGCAAAACATAGTTCTACTTTTTTCATTAAAAACATTCTTTTCATTTTTCAACTACAGTTGCAGTTTCAAGTATACAGTGTAGGGGTTAAACATAAGCCCCAAACTAAAAAGGGGACTCAAGACCCCAGGCCTGCATGCGTGAACCTGACTGGTCAGTGCTGGAGGCTTAGCCACCTGATGCAAGCCCAGCCAATCAGATGCTCTCTCATGAGCATTTTTAACATTATATTTCAAAATAATTTCTGGGTAAAAAACAAAGGCTGCAAGGATACTCATATGTCCTTCACCCTGATACTTTATTTCCTGAGCATCTGACACTCAAGGGACCACATGAGGAGGAAATGACATATTCTTAAACTTCTTCATGCAACCTGGCCATTCTGGCTTCTCTGTCTGAAGGTTCAGTTGTTTGGCTTCTCCTTGTATTGCCCTAAGAATTTTTCTTTCTTTTGAGATGTGCTGGTTATTAAAATGTGATCTTCACACGGTAGGCTATGAAGGAAAACAGTGCTAGCTGCTGAGCTCATAAGCCCATCATTACATTCGAAGGAGGCCACATTTCCTGTGAGCTTCTCCAGACAATGACTGACTGCTGCAGGGACACTAAGGCAGGCGCATTTCAGGAGGGCACAGAACTGCTCTGACAGGTGACTCTGACTTGAGGATACCCCAATGGCCTTTGCTAACCTGTGAAGAATTGCATTATAGAGTAGAATGATAATTTTCCACCAAAACCACTTTTTTGCTTTCTCTACTTAATTCAAGGTGAAGTTTATATCAATGTATGACAGTTCATCCAGCCTCCTTCTTGTCCATTTTTGTTTTCTATTTGTAGCAAATGTTGCATAGCCCCTTGTTGGCTGCTTGTCTGTTTTGCTCCAGGGATGTCATGCTCTATGCACCACATGCAAAACTACTTGCACACCAAGATCTCTTGCTTGCCCTTTGGACCTTGTTGCTTCTTATGATTTTAGTAATTAACCACCACTATTTGACTTCTACTATGTCGAGGCTTCCTCATATGCATGGATATTCATGAGCCTGGCTCTATGACTGCATCTCTTACTGTCATTCCTGGTCAGCAGATAAGAGCCACTTCTCAACTTCTTAGAGATGCTTGTTATGATTTGTACAGCTCATTCCTAGTGGCTTTGGTGAATGGTGTGGGCATCTCATGGAACATACCTTTAGGTGGGTCTCCTGGCCTTATATAATTTACCTATCTCCCATGCTCATTTTCCTCAGAGGCTTTATTCTATTGGTAAAAGAATGATTCATAAAAGGAGTGGAACTATGAATACAGTACAGACTAAAAGCAAAAGGGGAAGGCATGTGGTATTTCAGAGCAGAAAACAGCATGATTCACCTTGAAGATAGTGGTTGTATGAGAGGAATGGTGAGAATACAAGCCTTGGATGCAAACCTGAGTAATGAAGAAAATGAGGAAGTAATTTACTTCAAGGCTGGGAGATTTCATTAGGTCCAGCCTTCTAAAGGAAATATTTTAATTCATTTTCCATATATTGATCAGATGACAATATCTTAGATGGATCAAACAAACAGAACAGTCAGAGAATACAACAGATGTACATAATGATAGAATCAGGAATCACAGTGTATGGAAAAAATATAATGCACACAATGGTATGCCTTCACATGCACACAGCTATTTCTTTCTTTCTTGTCACTATCTTTTATTTCTACCTGTGACCTATGGAATGAGCTAGCCAGATCCTTAAGTCTCTCCTATTAGAATCCTTCTAATGGTGCTTTCTTGGGCTACTGAGATTTATTAGAATGCTAATTAAATAATTTTTCCTCAAGCCCGTTCTACATATTAAGCCAAGCACTACTTTACTCCTGAGGGAGAGAGGGAGGGGGCAGGGCAGCAGAGAGTAATGGGGAAAAAATGGGAGCAACTGTAACTGAACAACAATAAAAAATTTTAAAAAGCAAGCAAGAAAGAACTATACAAAGTAACACATCTACATATTATCTTGGGCATTTTGTAGAACAACAATATAATTCAAGCTAAATAAAATGATCCAAGTTTTTGCTTGCACTTTATAGGAGTCTCCAAATATGATAAAAAATATTTCTCCTTTGCCATCATCTTGTTCTCTTCCTCACTTCTAGCTAGAGGTCTCCATAGATACCTAATGTGTTTTTGTTTGTTTTTAGAGATTCTGCTAGGAGTACACTTTGCAATGCTGTAGCTCTTTAAGCATCTCAAAGTAAAAGTCCCTCGACTTTAATATTTTACATGTTTTATATTTCTGGAGCTCCAAGCAGCTAAGAGGCAGGTAGAACTACCAGAATTATATGTGGGAGACGTATAATATTCAGGAAGCAGAACTACATTTATAAACCAAATCTAATCAGTTCCACTATAAAATACTGTTGTTCAAGCAAATGATGTTCCTTAAGCAACTAATATAAATATTTTTATCTATATTCACATAGAAAAATCTGATAGAGAAAAAAAGAAAAATATAACAAAAGATTTTGCTTTCATACTTTTCAATGCTATTTCCAGATAGGACCTATAAATTTAAAACTCAGGAGAATACTCTTCCATGAAAATAAAATGATGACCCAGTATTTCTTACATTTTTCTACGGAGTTACTTCCAGTACTATTATTCTGCATTTCCCTTTGGAACCACTTCAACTCACATAGTTATGCAAACAAGGGGTATAATTTTGTGTTATAAACTATCACAAAGTTTAGTGCATTATTTTATAATTTGTCTATGTTGCTACTTCACACATTTGCCTTTAAGCCTCTTGAGTGCAAGGAATACATTTTTACTTTCATTTTTCTATTGTTTTTCACAAGGCCAAACATAAGATAGACCCCCAGTCACTGGTGTGCTAGTAAACTGTATCTCTGAAAGCAAACAAAAAACCAAATGTCCTCTTCATGTGCAGTGTTTACCAGTTCTCACGGTATGTATAATGACAATTTCAGCTGTCAATATGGCATCACTGAACACAGAGTTGAGACGAAAATACATACCATGAATTCTTGCAAGCTGGAGTGAGCGCCACCGCTCTGCTGCCCCAGAGTTTGGAGGGAAATATGAAGCATCCCTCCTATTGATTAATTTTCCAACTGCAAAAAAATTGATGTGACTTCCATTGAGTTTCTATTTCTATTTTCCTCTGAGTTTTTCTACCATTTTACTCAGCTGAGTTTGAAGTTTCTGCCTGCTTCTCAAATTCATACAGTTACTGTGAGTCTCTTTCCAGGAGCCTAATGGCTTATGTCTAGCTATGTATAACTGTTTATTGGCTGAACATCATGAATTCTTTACTTTGGTACTTTGATTGATTAAGAGAGCCATGCCGGCCTTTCATGGCATCTCTGATATTTATGGAAAATAAATGAATGTGTTTATATGTGATTTTTCTGTGGAGAAGGGTTAATGAAATTTATTAGATTCCTAAAGGACCATTGTGCCGAAAATGGTTATGAGTCTCTACCCCTGACTTCCTTACATTCTATTACTACATGATCCTTTTCAGTCCTCCAGAGTCCCCATTTCCTGTGGTGAATTATCAAATATCCCTAATCCTTGTAGTTTTAACTATTGACTATCAAGTACTAGATACTGATCTATGGTTTACTTTTTGACATATCTATACCTACTTTTTGTAATATTAATAATTAAGAAAACAAACAAAGGTCTACTCTAAGGAAGCCATTATGATTATTTAAAACCACGATGTACAGAAATAAAAATCTAGTCTTTACTTTTGACTACACAACATATTTTCTAGGTGCTTTTGGCAGAGTATGCAGTACATTAGTAAAGAGTATAGCATCTAAGATACAGAAAGCCTGGATTCAAGTAAACCCTGCTTTGTTAGTTATCTGGCCCTTGATGAATAAATATGTCTCTAGGCTTTAGTGTTTTCAAGTCTAAGACAATTAATAGTTCCATTGAGTTGTTTTGAAGAATAACTTGAATATATCTCAGAAATAGTAGGATATCTAATATAAAACAACCAATAAATGTTAATTACTATGAATATTATTTTATTATTTCATTATCACATTTGTTTCTATTCTCATTGGACTATAAAGTTCTTGAGGTATATCATACATATATTTCACATTGAAAACACAAAAATGTTTACCAAATGTTTGTTGAACAAATGAGCAAAATGAGAAAAATTATCTAATAGGCAATCACCTACCAGGGCTGCCTTTCCAGAGTGAAAGTACGTTTTATCAGGTTTTTCTCAAAGTTAATCACCTCCGTTTACTTGCAAGGAGAAGACTGAGGATAGCCTTGCGAATCTGTTTTGTTTTTACACTATAAATGATGGGGTTGAGTACAGGGGGCAAAAGCAGGTATATATTGGCCATCATCGAATGGACCACTTTGGGGGCTGAACGGCCATAGCGATGCACCAATGACAAGCTTATCAGGGGTATGTAGAAAATAGCAACTGCTCCGACGTGGGACATACAAGTACTGAAGACCTTGTGCCGTTCTTTAGGGGAGGCCATGTTGAGCACAGAGCGAATGATCAAGATATAAGAAAGGACAATGCATACTGTATCCACCCCTGTGGTCAGGATGAGATCAATTAAACCAAAGATGCTGTTGGCCTGAGTATCTGAACATGCTAATTTAATCACATCTGGATGGTAACAGTAAGAATGGGAAAGGACATTTGCTCTACAGAAATGCAAGGGCTTAAGGAGCAAGAGTAGTGGCCCTATTAATACTACAGTACGTATAATCATTAAGGTGCCCATCTGAATAATCCTGAAATTAGTGAGAATAGTAGTGTACCTTAGAGGGTCACAGATTGCCACGTAGCGATCAAAGGCCATAGCCATTAGCACCCCAGATTCTGTGATGGTAAATCCATGAAGAAAAAACATCTGGGTTATGCAGCTATCTAGACTAATTTCTCTTGCATCAAACCAAAGGATAGGTAATGTTGTAGACATTGTAGAAATAGTCAAGCCCAAGTCAGTGGCTGACAGCATGGAGAGGAAATAGTACATGGGCTCATGGAGACTCTGGTGGGTAATGATGACAAACAGGATCATGCTGTTCCCGCAGAAGGCAATGGCATAAAGACAGCAGAAGGGAATGGAGATCCAGGCCTGGGCAGACTCCAGGCCAGGAATGCTGGCCAACAAGAAAGTTGGAAATGTAGTGTCAAGTTACTTAAGATCTCCATGTTTTGTAGATTTGTAGCCTTTGTTCTTACAATGCTCTCATCCTATAGAAATAAGAAATTACATGGTTACACAAAATATCTAGGTAAATTTTATTTGGGTTAGGAGAGGTGTCTAAGTTCATAAATAACTTTCTGTAATTGAGAAAACTCTAAATTGAACTTTGACATTCATCTGCATTCATATCAGGTATATTTAGCTATATACATAAACATTTTAAATCTTCAATTCAAGGAAAGTATGTCTGTATAACTTTAAACATTTTGTTGATAATTACTTTCTATATTAACATAATAAAGCCCCATTAGATTATAAGATTCGATGAATAAAAACTTTGTTGAGAAATGTAATTACATTTTATTTTAAATATCATGTAGGAAATGACTAAGGGAATCCACCTAAAGATCGCCTTATGTCGGCAGCACCCATGTTGGTGTGAATCTCCGGGCAAAAATCTCCAGATTTGTTCTGAAGACAAAAAAACTCAGATTTTTGCTCCTTAGATATTTGGAAGTTGTGAATCATTTTATCCTAACAGTGTGGGTGAACAATCTCAGAAAATGGACTTACAGGTGAAAACCAGTGAAGACACAGTCCTGCAGAGTGTAGACACTTTATAAGAACTGTAAAACTCAAGAAAGTATGGTGTTGACTCAGGGTTACAGGAACAATAATGAAGAACTGCTTATGTGGTCAAGTCTACTAAAGGTTAAAAATTTTAAATGAGAGCCCATGTAATAGCTGCATTAATGACCTTGAAGAGAAGCAATTAAGGTCCACAATGAAGCTGAGAACCTGCTACAGTAGCATGAAGAATAAATGGAAAAACAAATGGTGGAGGCACAGTGTTTATATTTCTAGAAACTTGTCAGTGAAGGCAAGGAGAAAGGCCATGACTAAAAAAGACTCTAAGGTGGATGGAGAATTTTTGCAAGATTGTAAAGACTTAGATAAATTTCTGTGTTTATAACCTGAAATTAAAAGTATAGTAAATAATGAGAGTTTGAAAATATACAATGATAGGGGTCATTGGTACAGAAAATTCCTTAAGGAAGTAGCAGGTGTTTGATTTAGAGCATGAGAGTAATTAGCCCTCAAATAGATGACAAATGCAATATACAGATTATGTATCATAGAAGTGAATCCTTGAAACATATATAATCTTATTAACCAATGTCACCCCCATAAATTTAATAAGAGAAGATGACGATCCTCATTTCCACTGACACTAGAGAGTAGTGATAAACAGGTGGGTTAGTGGAGGGTCATTTGAGGGCATTATCTGCCAGTGACACTTAAAATTTTTTTTATTGTGGTCAAATACAGTAAACATAAAATATATCATCATAACCATTTTTAAGTGTACAATTCAGCGGTATTAAATATATTCATGTTGTTGTGCAACCACTGCCATCAATCACCTTAAATCTTTTCACCTTGTAAAACTGAAAGTCTGTAGCCATTTAAACAATAACACCCCATTTCCCAATTCCCTTCAGTCTCTGATAACCACCATCCTACTTTCCCTCTCTATGGTTTTGACTATTCTAAATATCTCATATAATTGGATTCATGCAGTATTTGTTTTTTTTGTGATAGTTTATTTTCCTTAGCATAATGTCCTCATGGTTCATCCATGTTGTAGAATATGTCAGAATTTCCTTCCTTTTTAACCAGTGCCCATGTTTTTTGCCCTGCATGAGTTATTAAAGTGATATTCACTGCTGTTTCAGGAGCATGAAGTGATGGATGCTAGTTTGAAGATAGGGTAGAGGTTCTTGGTAGATATTGCAGAGAAAAGGAGAGGCAGTGGAATACACACAGAATGCTAAACATACACAGAATGTTAAAATGTTATAAAGTCTTGCTAAATTAAAATTTAAAAAATAATATTTAAATGAACATATTTACATTGTTAAAATAAATTCTAGAAAGACTTAAAATCAAATAACAGCAATATTAATTATTATTACATTAATATTTTCAGTTAAACGTTTAGAAATTCTAGGTAAACTTTACTTCCTGAGACTAAATACCCTGTAATAAGTATACATGTTACCATTCCCTTTATGCAAGTTTCTACAATTACATTTTTTAAATTTAAAACATATTATTTATTAACTGTATTTTCTGTGCCAGACATGGGTGAGATATAAAAATGGACAAGGTCATGTTTTTTATGCTTCAGGAACTTACTGGTTTTATGGTATAGTGGTATGGGAATTGTTAATTATGAAATAATATGGTATGAACTATTTTATTTTCATTTTTCACTTCGTTACAGTTGCTTTTTAATCTCAAGTTGCTAAAGTTTTCATTCAATCTGAGAAAAACCATTACAATAGTTACCTGTAGTCTAGTAGGGTTCAGAAGTTTGTGTGTTATGTGGATCTCTGATGACAGGGGTGACCGTAACATTGCCTTTCTTTTCTACTAGTTCACATGAACATTTGTGAGTAGGTAATCATCGAAACACAAAGTTAACACAATGAACACCTTTCTCTACCTTCTTACCAGCTTAGTGTGGAAAGGGGAGCCTTTTTTGTCTTCACTAGCAGAGAGAAAACACGTTACAGTTCTTGACCCAAGGACTTTATAGTCAAGTAGGATTGAGCTGTGGGACCATTGGCAAAATGAGAATCTCCCTGGGGTCACAGACAGAGAGTTCTCTCCCTCTCTTAATACAGGACAATGCTGTGTAGTTTCAAAAGGGTTTTAGCAACTAACTCAAGTGACAAGTGTTCTGTGGGACTCTTAAATGCAAATAAACCAAATCATCCATATAAGTGGGTATTTAGACATTGCTCTGTCACTGGGGAATAAAGAGATGCATGTCATTATCTCTGTATTCTGGGTAGATAGGAAAGCAAACCAATGTTTCCTGGAACAATTATGGTGACAATAAAGAGTGAAGAAATTTGCAAACCAGTCTTTAAGCCTCTGTTTCTTTATGACTGCATTGATCCATAGGGAGAATGATATATTCACTCCTGAATCCATCTTTGTCCAGCCACTCACTGGCTTTTACCCAAGAAATGGGTTGACTCCTGATATATAAATTGGGTCTCATTTTGCTAGTGGATGGAGTCACTATGTGTGAATAATGAGTTCTCATGTAAATGTTTTCTTACTCTGGTACTTGCTGTTTGTCTGTGGTAATAAGTTGAAGAACCTAGACTATTGGGAGAATTTGTCCACCCTTGTCATTGTGGGCAGTTGGGTAGGGATGCAGATTACTTTATAGGCCTAGAAGTTCTAGATTCATAGGTGAAGTAAAGACCAACACTGAACATTATGTTTCTCCTTTGTAGAGAAGCCCCAAATTTGCCTACATATCAATAAGACCAGTAACATGTTTCTCATTTAGCTATATTTAAAATTTTCTATTTGGCTATTATTCTTATGCTTTCTTGTTTGAGAACTCTTTAACAGCAGAAAGTGTGAGGGTTGTTTAACTCCAAACACCATAACACTACTTGCAACCCCTATCAAGTATCTGAATTGATACTTCAACAACCAAAATGAAGTGTGGGCAAATTATTGTGCAAAATTTTATTAGTGTGAAAGAATGAAAAACTTCACTACCATTGTTTTATTTGTTTTCTTTGCCTTTCTGGGTGTTTCCTGTCAATTCACTGAGGTTATAATTTTCATTTTCATTATGATTAATCAGGGGGAACAGCTTTTGACATATTTTATGTTGGCTGAATATTTTCTTTTGGAAAATTCTTTTCCAAGTTTTTTTGTAAGGAAAGTCAGTTTACTTTTCTAGAAAAAATGTAATAGAAATTACACAATTAAAATGGTGACAAAAGCAGGGAGAAATGCTGACTATAATTTCAACAACACAAGATCTTGTTTCAGTGGCTATTGCACAAGGCCTGACCTTTCCAAATCTTTTGCCTATTTTCTATTGAGCTGTGTTCCTTTGCCTCCTCATCACCTATTCATGCCTTTTCTTTCCATAGGGTTATCCAATAGATCTAGAACCAGTTATTGAAGTAAACATTTTTTTTGTCACTACACTGTGGAATCACTTTTGCTGTATGTAAAATAACTCTATGTGGGTTTGTTTCTAGATTTTCTGTTGTGTTCTATTTGTGTGTTGGTCTCTCCTTGCACTGATACTTCACTGCTTTTCTATTGTGCTTTGGTGCCTGGCAGTGTAAGTCCTTTGGTATTATTCTTGTGTAGCAGCACTAACAATTCTAGATTCTTCACCTTTCTATATAAATTTTAGAATAACTTCTGCAAGAAAATCTTCTGAGATATTGATTGGGATTGGATAAGATCTATTGATCATTTCTGGAAGAAATAATCTATTTAAAATCTATTTAAATCTAAATAAAATAATCTATTTAAAAAAACCTGACCTTATAATTCATGAAAATGAGAAGTCCCAGCATTCGTACATCTTCTTTAATTTCTCTTACTGATGCTTAATAGGTTTTTCTATTGTTAGCTTTTACATGCATTTGATTTTTTAAGTTGTGTAATTTCTCATGCTATTTTATGATACAATATTAGAATTTTACTTTCTTACTAATTGTTGATTTGTAGAAATATAATTGCTATTTTAAGATTGTTTTGTATTCAGTTATCTTTAATAATGATACTAATTACTAATAATCACTTATTCATGTCATTTATCTAATACTGTGTGTAGTTTCTTCTTTCTGATTATATAAATGAATGATAATGTCATCTGTGAATAATTTGTTTTACTTTATCTTCTTTACAATGCTTCAGTCTTTTACTTTTTTTTTGCCTCATTGTACTTCTTAAGGTCTCTGATTCAAAGTTAAGTGGAAGAAATGCCTCATCATATTTCTTAAGGTCTCTGATTCAAAGTTAAGTAGAAGTTAAGAAGAAGGTACTACCATCCTGTGCCCAAACAGAAGAAATACTTTCAGCATTTCAACATTAATCATGATTTTTGATGAGTGAGTTTCTGATTCAGTTTATTGTGTTAATATGAATATCTATTGAAATAAACATTTTTTGTATTTACTGAAAAAACATAATTTTTCTCTTTGTTCTATTAATGTGGTAAAATATATTAAATGATTATTAAATATTCTTACTGGGTTATTTTTGATATTTGTTTGGGATTTTTGCCACTATGTTGATGATAAATTTGATTTTAATTTTTCTTGTTTGGCAATAATGTTTGAAAATTTTGTGGCCTCACAAAATAAATTAGGAAGCATTTTTTCTTCCCACCCCCTTGGTAGATTCATCAACCCCTGCCTTTGTGTTCACTTGTTCTCCCTGTGTGCTTGCCTCTGTCTCCACATTCCCCTTTTTTAAAAGGATACCAGTCATATTGAATCAGGGTTCACCCTAACGGCCTCATTTTAAATCAATTACTTCTGTAAAGACCTTATCTTCAAATGAGGTCTTAAAATAGGTATTTCTAGAAGAAACTAATAGTTAAGTTTTAACTCTGTCAAAATGCTGCTTGGATTCAGAATAGAGTTTGTATACTAGGTTCCTCTTCCGACAGTAGTCATCCTCTGATGCCATCATTGGGGGCTAGCCTCCACTTGTGTCTTTCCAAGGTGGGAGGACCCCGATTCTAGATCTGTTTCCTATTGTGGTGGTTGTGAGAAGCAGCACCTCCCTTGGATGTGGTCTGCAGTGATTACTCCTTTGAACTACATATTTCTTCCTGGCCCTGCAAGCTTTCATGGTGGAGATCCTCCTAGTTCCACCTAACCTGAGATGTTGTCTATCACATTAGTTCCAAGCCCATAAAATCAACTACTATAAGTAATGCTACTATGCCAGCTCTGTTTCACCCATACTTTCTCTTTTTTCATTCAGGATGGTCACATGCCATCTGGGTGTTAGATGTGTCCATCTGCTTTCTATCCCACCATATTATTGTGTTTCAACAATTGGCAGCCAAGCTGGGAACAGCTGTGATAACACAATATAAGCTGTCAGTGAGCCCCTTTGCTTCATGTCCTCCTGGCAGTGCCTTTCTGTCTCAACCAAATCATTCCCAGAAGGGTGGCAATTATGAGATCTGGATGATTAGAAAATTTCCTGAACAGAAAACCACTTACCATGTGTTAATAAATAAACACATTTTTCTTAACTTAAACCTTAAAAATTGGGCTATATCCAATTTCTCCTGATGGTAGTGCTCATAGATCACAGCCCAAATTTATGGAATAAAGAATAAACATTTTAAACATTAAATCTCCAAATGAAAATGAGTCACAGTAAATGCTACATTAACCATTGTCCTTTTTTTCCCACATACAAGTCAATTGTGTCTAAAAAGTTTTATCATGCTTGTGTATGTATCTCGAAACTTTTTCTTTTATATACATTGAATTAAAATAAATTGGGAAAATCAAGTGATTATATCCTAAGAACCCTGAAACACCAATCCAAAAGAATCTATGCACCCCAATGTTCATAGCTGCACAATTTACAATAGCCAAGTGTTGGAAGCAACCTAGGTGCCCATCAGTAAATGAATGGATCAAAAAACTATGGTGTATTTACACAATGGAATTCTTTGCAGCAGAAAGAAAGAAGGAGCTCCTGCCCTTTGCAACAGCATGGATGGAACTGGAGAGCATTATGCTAAGCAAAATAAGCCAGGCAGTGAAAGACAAATACCATATGATCTCACTTTTAACAGGAACCTAATTAACAAAATAAACAAACAAGCATAATATAACCAAAGCCACTGAAATTGAGGAGGGGCTGATAGTCACCAGAGGGGAGAGGGGAGGGAATTTCAGGGGGAAAGGGGAAGGGTTTGAAGCAACAAGTATAAAGGACACATGGACAAAACCTAGGTGGGGTGGAAATGGGAGGGAGGTGGGGAGGGCTGGGGTGATGGGCTGGAATGGGAGTAAAAGACAGAAAACTGTACAAGAACAACAATTAAAATAAAAAAATAAGAACAGAAAAAATAAAATAAAATAACAATTTAAAAAAAAGAAAATCAGGTGAGAGATGTTTCCATGATTTTCCTCCTTCATCTAGGGCCAATTCTACCTGTCAGGGTTTCACATTTTTCCCTGGGACCCAGATTCTCTCTGAGTCTCAGCAGGACATGTCCCCAGTCTGAATTTTCCCAGGGTTCTTTGGTTCAACCACACAGTGGATCCTCCCTGTGCAACAAGGTAAAACCTAAGATCCTAGGAAAAAGCAAGCCTGTATTTTGCCAGGCAACCACATTTCTCTCCATCGCCCCTTTGCTGTTCCTCTTGGGTCTTTCATGGTTCATTGCCTTTGCAAATGTTTTTTAAACTGTTTTGTAATTCAATACCAAAATAATTAAATTTGTAATTAAACATGATAGCATAAAGTTGTTCAGACAGGATTAATTTGTGTCATTTTTAATTTCCATTACTATTTATTTTTTCCATTACTATTCATCCTCCATTTACTCCCTTTCCCCTGCAATCACCACACTGTTGTCCATGAGTCCTTTTTCCTCAATCCCTCCATGCCCTACCTTCCCCCTCTTAGCTGTCATCCTGCTCTCTATCTATGAATCTGTCTCTATTTTGTTTGTTAATCAGTTTGTTCATTAGATTCCACATAGGAGTGAAATCATATGGTATTTGCCTTTCTCTGGTTGGCTTCAATTTCACTAGGTATAATCTGTTTATTCAGATTCTCTGATTCTTCCTTAGTTTTCACAGATTTTATGTTTCTATGAATTTATCTAATTCAGGTTGTCCAATTCATTGACATATAGTTGTTCATAATACTTTCTTACACTCCTCTATATTTGGGGAGCTCAGTTGTTAGTTCTCCTCTTTCATTTCTGATTTTATTTATTTGGGCTCCCTCTCTTTTTTTCTTGATGAGTTTGGTGAAAGGTTTGTCAATCTTGTTTATTTTTTCAAAGAACCAGCTCTTGGATTCATTGATCTCTTGTATAATTTTTAAAGATTCCCTTTCAACCAACAACAAGATATCAGAAACAGAATTCTAGAAAAAAGTCCCATTTCCTACGGCAACACAAAAAATAAAGTACCTAGGAATAAACCTAACCAAGGAGGTAAAAAAAAAAAAACCAAAACAAAACCATGCTCAGAAAACTACACAACATGGAAGAAAGAAATTAAGGAAGACACAAATAAATGGAAGCATATACTGTGTTCATGGACTGGAAGAATTAACATCTATACTACCCAAAGCAATTTATAGATTCAATGTAATCCCTATTAAAATACCAATGACATACTTCACAGATATAGAACAAATATTTCAAAAATTTAAATGGAACCATAAATGACCCTGAATAGCTGCAGCAATTCTGAAAAACAACAACAAAGTAGGAGGGATCACAATACCTGACATCAGACTATATTACAAGGCCACTGTAATCAAAACAGTCTGCTATTGGCATAAGAACAGACACAGAGATTAAAGGGACAGAATAGAGAGCCCAGAAATAAACCCAAGTCTCTATGGTTAATTAATATTCAACAAAGCAGGCAGAAACATAAAATGGAGTAAAAATAGCCTCTTCAACAGTCTTGGGAGATATGGACAGCTACATGAAAAAAATGAAACTTGACTACCAACTTACACCATACACAAAAATAAACTCAAGATAGATAAAAGAGTTAAATATAAGTTGTGATACCATAAAAATCCTAGAGGAACAAAGGCAGGAAAATCTCAGATATTCCATGCAACAATATTTTCTCCAATACATCACCTGGAGCAAAGGACATAAAGGAAAGAATAAACAAATGGGACTTCATCAAAATAAAAAGCTTCTGCACAGTTAAAGAAAACATCAGCAAAATGAAAGGGAACCAACCATATGGGAAAATATATTTACAAATGATACCTCAGACAAGGGTTTGATCTCCAAAATATATAAAGAACTCACATGACTCCACTCCAGGAAGACAAACAACCAATTAAAAAATGGGCAAAGGGCCTGAACAAACACTTCTCCAAAAAGGACAGAAAGAGGGCAGAGACATATGAAAGGATGCTCAGAATCACTAGCTATTGGAGAGATGCAAATTAAAACCACAATGTGATACAACTCCACACCAGTCAAAGTGGTTATCATAAACAAATCAACAAACAATACATGCTGGCAAGGTTGTGGAGAAAAGGGAACCCTAGTGCACTGTTGGTGGGAATGCAGATTGGTGCAGCCACTGTGGAAAACAGTACGGAATTTCCTCAAACAACTAAAAATGGAACTGCCTTTTGACTAAGCAATTCCACCACTGGGATTATACCCTAGGAACCCTGAAACACCAATTCAAAAGAACCTATGTACCCCAATGTTCATAGCAACATAATTTACAATAGCCAAGTGCTGGAGGCAACCAAAGTGCCCATCAGTGAATGAGTGGATCAAGACACTATGGTACATTTACACAATAGAATACTATGCAGCAGAAGAAAGAAGGAGCTCCTACCCTTCATGACAGCATGGATGGAAACAGAGAGCACTATGCTAAGGGAAATAAACCAGGTGGTGAAAGACAAATATCACATGATCTCACCTATAAATGGAACCTAATCAACAAAACAAACAAGCAAGCAAAATATAACCAGAGATATGGAAAGAAAGAACAAACTGACATAACCAGAAGGGAGGGGGAAGAAGGATAACAGGGGAAAGAAGGGGAAGGGTCATTAAGGAACATGTATAAACGACCATGGACAAAGCCAAATGGGGGAAGGACTGAGAGTGGGAGGCAGGGATGGGCAGGGCAGGGGAAAGTGGTAGAGTGAAGATGGAGATAACTGTACTTGAACAACAATTAATAAATAAAAAAATTAAAAATTAAAAAAAGATTCACTTTCAGTTTTTTGCCCTGTTCTTTATTATTTCCTTCCTTCTATTCATTTTGTGCTTTGTTTATTTTTCTTTTTCAAGTTTCTTTAAGTGTAAAGTTAAATTTTTTATTTGAGCTTTTTCTTACTTTTTGAGATAAGCCTATAATGCTATGAATTTCCCTCTTAGAATTGCTTTCCTTGTGTCTGAAAGATTTGGGGTTGTTGTATTCTCATTTTCCTTTGTTTCAAGGTATCTTTTAATATCTTCCTTGATTTCATTCTTGACCTCTTCATCATTTATTAACATGCTATTCAGTTTCCATGTCTTTATGTGTTTTTCAGTTTTCTTCTTGTGATTGTTTTCTAGTTTCACAGCATTGTGGTTTGAGAAGATACATGATATGATTTCAATCTTCTTAAATTTATTGAGACTTGTTTTGTGTCCTAACATTTGTTCTTTCTTAGAAAACTGTCTCTGTGCACTTGAAAAATATGTATATGCTGCTTCTTTGGGATGAAATGTTCTGAAGATATCAATTATGTGCATTTGATCTAGTGTGTTATTTAAAGCCACTATCTTCTTATTGATTTTCTGTCTGGAAGATCTATCCATTGATGTCAGTGGGGTGTTAAAACACCCCACTATAATTGTATTTCTGTCTGTCTCTCCCTTTCTGTCAATCAGGATTTGCTTTACATACATAGGTTCTCCTATGTTGCGTGCATAAATGTTTACTAAGGTTATATCCTTTTTTTGGATTGTTCCCTTTATTGTTATCTAGTGTCTTCCTTTGTCTCTTACTGTAGCCTTTGTTTTAAAGTATATTTTGTCAGATATAAGTATTGCTACTCCAGTTTTTTTCCCATTTGCATGAAATATCTTTTTCTATCCCTTTACTTTTAGTCTGTGTGTGTCTTTCAATCTGAAGTGTCTTGGAGATGGCATATATACGGGTCTTGTTTTCTTATCTGTTCAAATACTCTGTGCCTTTTGGTTGTAGCATTTAAGGCATTGACATTTAAAGTGATTATTGATACACACATATTTATTGTCATCATATTTTTTAACTATTTTCCTATGATTTCTTTTTCTTTTTCTTAAAGCAAGTCCTTTAACATTTGTTGCAGTGTTGGTTTGGTGTTAACAAACTCCTTTAGCTTTTTCTTTTCTAGGAAGCTCTTTATTTCTCCTTCAATTTTAAATGATAGCCTTGCTGGGTAAAGTAGCCTGGGTTGTACATCTTTGCTTTTATCACCTTGAATATTTCATGCCAGTTCCTTCTGGCTTGAAATGTTTCTGTTGAGAAACCAGATGACAGATTACATCCCTTATAGGTAACTAACTATTGTGGCTTTTGGGATTCTCTCCTTGTCTTTAAGCTTTGCCATTTTAATTATAATGTGTCTTCATATAGGCTTCTTTGGGTCCATATCTTCTGGCACTCTGCACTTCCTAGATTTCAGTGTCTTTTCCTCCACCAGATTAGGGAAGTTTTTGGTCATTGTTTCTTTAAATAGGTTCTTGATCCCTTGCTCCCTCTCTTCTCTTTCTGATAATTGCATGATGCAGATGTTGTTATGCTTCTGTTGTCCCAAAGGTTTCTTAAGCTCTCCTTATTTTTTAAAATTCTTTTTTCTTTTTGCTGCTCTGCTTGGGTGTCTTTTTCTATCTTGTCTTCCAAATTTCTGGTTTCATCTTCTGTTTCATCTGACCTGTTTATTCCTTCCAGTGTATTATTTATTTCAGATATTGCATTTTATGGGTTCTATGTCTTTTATTATGCTGTTGAGTATCCTTATAATCATTGCTCTAAACTCTATATCTGATAAATTGCTTGCCTCCATTTCATTTAGTTCTTCTTCTGAATAATTTTCTTCTTTCATCTGGGTCTTGTTTCTTTGTTTTTCCATTTTGGGTGCCTCTTTGATTTGTTTCTATGTATTAGGTAGATCTACAAAGGCTCTGGTTGAGATCTATGTCAGATGCTGCCTGTGACTGGCCCTGGACATCCTGTTTGGAGCTATCGGAGATCTACAGGCTGTGGATTCCTCTGCTGGGCCTGGGTATTTGAGAAATAACCAGGCTGTATACCAAGGCTGGCTTTTACCAGTATTGGGCCCAATGGAGGATCAGGTAAGGTCTCAGAACTCCCAGAGATCTGCCTAAGCTGTTAGGCTTAATCACTGATGTAGACTCCAGCTGTACTCAACAGCCTGGCTTATACTCCACTGGGTGGGGCTAGTGGGATTCCTGTGGGCGGGGCTATTGCTTTCCCTCAGGCTAATGCTACTTGGAGGGGAGTTCTCTGCCAGAGAAAGATGGCTTCTGAAGTATAGGAAATGACTTAGCACAAGGATCCTGGTGGCTGATGCTTCAGCTCTCTTCCCAGAATCAGTAACCCTAGACTCTCCTTATGAGACTCTAATCTGCTCTACCCTCTCTCTGTTGGAATGCAGGGTAAGTGATTGCAAATTAAATTTTTTGTGTTGGCCCATTAGGAGGCTCGCTGCATCTCTAGCTGTCCCTCCTTGGCAGACAGAAACCCTACTGCTTTACATGACCAGGTGTTATTTGGGTTCCGTACCTGATTCTATTTGCCTGTGCTGGGGAGCCCACTTTGGGGTGTAGACCCCACAGTTCTTAGCGAGATCTCCCTCTCTGCCTGCTGAAATTCCTCAGGCACGTCAGCCGCTACCAGTGCAAAAGCAGTCAGCCCCCTTGGCCTCTTCTGTACTCCTACCAGTCTCATTGTGATGAAGTGGTTTCCACCATAAGTCCTTGGTTATAAGGCTTCTCTCCAGACAGATTTCATGCTTATTCAGGATGATATTTCTTTAATTTAGTTGCAATTCCAGTTAGGTAGATTCTACTTGATCCTCTGCCATTTTGGGTCTCATGACTATTTCTTTAGTAGCTGCTGCTTCAAGCATTGCTATTGCCAATGAGTCAATAACTCAATAATGCAGTTTTGTTTCATGTACTCTTTTGCCTTGGAAAAATTTTTTGGCTTGAGAAGCCAAAAAATGATTTATTATCTTTTGAAAATCCTACATGAGACCTTTTTAGAATATAGTATCCCTCATTCACTTATTTGTTCTTGTAACAAATATTTAAGCACTCACTTTATTCCAGGCTGCTAAGTATTAGATATGCAGCAATAAGAATGATTTGGTGGCTGCCTCAGAAAACTCTCTACCAGTAGAAAGACATTAAAAAACATGGCTGTTGAGGATTAGTAAGACAAAAAGACACATAGAAGTATAACTATTGACAAAAATTACTAAATGAAGGCATGACCCTCTCCCATATGGATTCAAGGACACCAGCTTCAAAAATAAGTTTTATTGCTAATTAAAGCCACCATCCCAATTGGTACAGAGTGTGTACCAACACATTATGGACTTCTCTATTTCTTTTCCAGAACAACAACTCTTCCCTCCCTGACATCTTGCTTACACCTTCCTGCTGCAGTGACCGTGCACATATTACAGCTATTTCTGGTGGTAAGAGAACTGTTGCTGCAAATCTAGTCTACAACATCCACTGACGCCTTTTCTACTGGAAACCAATTCAGTGGAGGCCTGTCTCAACCCCCTCCCCACTGGCCTTGATCCTCTCTTAAAACATGGAGTTTAAAACGGGACTGTGACATTTAAGAAACAAATTTGTACAAAACTCTATTTTAATATTATAAGCATTTTACTTTTCAATTATAGTTTACATTCAATATTATTGTGTATTTGTTTTGGCGTAATGGTTAGACAATCATATCCTTTACAAAGTGATCCCCCTGATATTTCACAAATTTCTTTTTCAATCTCTTCTTAAGGTGCATTTCTGTACAACTCCAGGGACGTCATTAATATGGCATACCATATGGATGTC